>WNWK01010524.1:0-69718 GCA_009830355.1 Cherax destructor | reverse complement strand
GAGAAAAGGGAGGTCGGAGTGAGGGGCAGGAGTATGCGAAGGTCGGAGTGAGGGGCAGGAGATGCGAGGGTAGGAATGAGGGCAGGAGATGCGAGGGTAGGAGTGAGGGCAGGAGATGCGAAGGTCGGAGTGAGGGGCAAGAGTATGCGAAGGTCGGAGTGAGGGGCAGGAGTATGCGAAGGTCGGAGTGAGGGCAGGAGTATGCGAGGGTAGGAATGAGGGGCAGGAGATGCGAGGGTAGGAGTGAGGGGCAGGAGTATGCGAAGGTCGGAGTGAGGGGCAAGAGTATGCGAAGGTCGGAGTGAGGGGCAGGAGTATGCGAGGGTAGGAGTGAGGGGCAGGAGTATGCGAGGGTAGGAGTGAGGGGCAGGAGTATGCGAAGGTCGGAGTGAGGGGCAGGAGTATGCGAGGGTAGGAGTGAGGGGCAGGAGTATGCGAAGGTCGGAGTGAGGGGCAAGAGTATGCGAGGGTAGGAATGAGGGGCAGGAGTATGCGAAGGTCGGAGTGAAGGGCAGGAGTATGCGAAGTCGGAGTGAGGGCAGGAGTATGAGGTAGGAGTGAGGGGCAGGAGCATGCGAAGTCGGAGTGAGGGCAAGAGCATGCGAGGGAGGAATGAGGGGCAGGAGATGCGGTCAGGAGTGAGGGGCAGGAGATGCAAAGGTAGGAGGGCAAGAGATGCGAGGGTAGGAGTGAGGGGCAGGAGCATGCGAGGTAGGAGTGAGGGGCAGGAGATGCAAGGTCGGAGTGAGGGGCAAGAGTATGCGAGGTAGGAATGAGGGCAGGATGCGAAGGTAGGAGTGAGGGCAGGAGGCGAGGGTAGGAATGAGGGGCAGGAGTATGCGAAGGTCGGAGTGAGGGGCAGGAGTATGCGAGGGTAGGAATGAGGGGCAGGAGTATGCGAAGGTAGGAGTGAGGGGCAGGAGTATGCGAGGGTAGGAATGAGGGGCAGGAGTATGCGAAGGTCGGAGTGAGGGCAAGAGTATGCGAGGGTAGGAATGAGGGCAGGTATGCGAAGTAGGAGTGAGGGCAGGAGCATGCGAGGATAGGTGAGGGCAGGAGTATGCGAGGGTAGGAATGAGGGGCAGGAGTATGCGAAGGTCGGAGTGAGGGCAGGAGCATGCGAGGGTAGGAATGAGGGGCAGGTAGCGAGGTAGGAGGGGGGCAGGAGTATGCGAGGGTAGGAATGAGGGGAGTATGGAGTCGGAGAGGGGCAAGAGTCGAGGTAGGAATGAGGGCAGGAGTATGCGAAGGTAGGAGTGAGGGGCAGGAGTATGCGAGGGAGGAGTGAGGGGCAGGAGTATGCGAAGGTGGAGTGAGGGCAGGAGTATGGTCGGAGGAGGGGAGGAGCATGGAGGGAGGAATGAGGGCAGGAGATGCTGGGTAGGAGTGAGGGCAGGAGAGGAGGCAGGAGGGGCAGGAGTATCGAGGGTCGGAGTGAAGGGCAGGAGTGTGCTAGGGTAGGAGTATGCGAATGTAGGAGTGAGGGGCAGTAATGTGCGAGGGTAGAGTGAGGGGCAGTATAGTGGGAACTCCTGGAGTCATCACTTATCTGCATATCCAACAACTTCAACCAGAACAATGGCTTCTACAACATAGCTGAACCTATTGCCAAGAAACCTCTTCATCACTATCCCACATAAGAACTTAAGAATGGAACACTGCAGGTCTACCCATATACTTATCCAATCTCTTTTTAAAGCTACCCAAGGTTTTAGAAAATTCGCTGCTCAGCCTTGGCTGGGGCAGGTACTGGGGCTGCTCTCTCGTTGTGCTGTGACGCTTGTACCTTCATAGCAGAATGGCGGTACAGTATCGTAGACGAGTGAACACTGTATGCATTGAGTTGCTACAAGGAGCTATATACCAGTCCAACGCATCTGTACTTCTACCTGCTATAATCCGTGACAAATACGGCATTGATAATCAAGATATCTATGGAGTGGCGCTCAACGGAAGCAAGAGAATTTTCGTCAAGCTGACAACTGGCCAAGTATATGAAGAGCTTGTTGATAAATTCGAGGACAAGAGCTTACAAATTAACACGGCAGTGGTGGTGAGGATGAAAGATGTCTCTCAGCAATACATATGGATTAAAGTTCGCAATTTGCCATTTGAGCGCAGGAAATTGATGTGAGGACGCATTTAAGCATTATGGCGTCATACATGCAGCAGTTATGGGACGATGGAATGATGGACAGTATGAGGGTGTGCCAGAGGGACATATAGTCTCAAAATGACTTTAAGAAGACCTATACCCTCGTACATTGTGTTACATGAATTTCGAACACAAGTATATGTAACATATGCTGGGCAGAGGAGGACATGTCGCATTGTGACTCTTATGAGCACATGGCGGCGGTTTGTGACAGACGACAAGGACGGCGACCGAATGTGGAGAGAGGGAAGGAGGAAGGTATGGAAGCACTACTGAAACCACAAGAAGAGGAGAGTGTGGAGAGACGACAAAGTGGAGTGATATCGTGAAGGAGACTGTAGACAAGTGTCTCACGTTATCGGTGGGCACGCAGGACACCTTGGGAGCAATTGGTGAGGAGGGTGCCCTTGACTTTGATATAGAAATGGCAATACCTGAACTGGTGAGTGAATTGTTGGATGGTTCTCACAGTCCAACAGTGGAGGGAACAGTGCAGGGAGTGGAGGAGATATTATGTGAGGTGGGAGACTTGGGGACGACAGTCCTGGTAGAGAGGGTTTTGAGGTGCAGGAGGTGCAGGTGATGATACACAATGAGGACAGGGACTCAGACATGGAGGTGCATACGGATTCTCGGAAGAGATCCATGGCCATGGGGAGGACGACGTCCTTACCCGGGCGCAGAGGGTATGTAAAAAGTATCGGTTGACGTTAAGAACAGGAAAGAGGAACATGCAAATGGTATGGGGAAGGTAAAGATGTTAGGAATGGGGATAAAAGTAAAGGAACAGGACAAGGTATCATGAAATTGGAAGGAAGAAAACAGGACGATCCAAGGAAAACCCCTTTAATGTTTTCTGAGTTTAACTTTAAATGTAAATGGAGCTAAGGCAGAGATAAAAGGAAATGGTTACAGGTAAGTCTTCAAAGATATGCTGTGGATGTAGCTTCATACAGGAGCATAATTATCGGTATGGGAGGAATTGACTGTGCCTGGATATAGTGTGTATGCGGGTAGTGCAGGGTCTTTCAAGGGTGGAGTGGCGGTCTTAGTTAAGGAGAACAGCCCTTTTCAGTTGTTGAGATGGGAAGAGGGTAGTGAGGGTAGAGTTGTAAGGGTGGATGGCATGTGGGGTGGTGTACGGGTTTCTTTCATTGGGGTGTATCTCCGGCTATTAGTAATAGGAGGGTAAAGGAGGAGTATGTGAGGAACCACTTAATTTATTTATTGAGGGGATTGCCTGAGGTAGTAGTAATGGGAGGAGACTGGAACTGCATTATAAGGGAGAGGGATGTGGAACCAAAACATTATTATATACACATGGAAAATTCTCGAGGGCTTAGTACCAAACTTGCACACAAAAATCACTCCCTACGAAAGCAAAAGACTCGGCAGGCGATGTAACATTCCCCCAATGAAGAGCAGGGTGCCACTAGCACGTTGAGGGACAACACAATAAGTGTGAGGGGCCCAAGATTGTTCAACTGCCTCCCAGCATACATCAGGGGATTACCAACAAGCCCCTGGCTGTCTTCAAGCAGGCACTGGACAGGCACCTCAAGTCGGTACCTGATCAGCCGGGCTGTGGTTCGTACGTTGGACTGCGTGCGGCCAGCAGTAACAGCCTGGTTGATCAGGCTCTGGTCCAACAAGAGGCCTGGTCACGGACCGGGCCGCGGGGGCGTTGACCCCTGGAATTCTCTCCAGGTAGACTCCAGGTAAAAGGGGAAGGATGTGTTTTGAGTGTATTAAGGGATGTGCTTGGGAGTGTGGGAGTGGTTGATGTGGTGGGAGGAGGTTTGATTGATTACACTTTTGTCCGACGAGGGTATGCGGCCCGTCTGGATCGAATATATGTTTCAGGGTAATAAGTGTAGGTGGGGTTCAATGTGTGGATGTAGGATATTCGGACCATAGAGGTGTGTTAGTTGAATTGGATTGGAAGGGTATGGTGAAGTGGTGTGTTGGATATTGGAAATTGAATGTGAAATTAATGGAAGGGAAGAAGAAGTGTATAATTTTGGGATATGGTGGAAACTATTATGGGAGAAAGGTCGGTTAGAGGAGGACATAGTTGCATGGTGGGTAGACGTAGCGAAACCTGCCATTCAGAAATATTATAGGGTAAGAGGAAGGAGGTAGAGCAATGGAAGTATGGTTGCAAAAGTATTTGAGGACAATTAGCGGAGTGCTGCACAGGAGGAATGATAAACAGATGGTGGAAATGAGAAGTATTAAAGATAGGTTAAGGGAAATACAAAATGAACGATTTGATGCAATCCGTGTGAGAGGAGGAATGGAAGAGGTGTTGTGGGGGGATAAACCTTCGGCGTGCGTGTTGAGGAAATATAGGAAACGTAGAAATGGTATGTTAATAAACACTTTGGAAGTTCAGGATGAAATCGAGGGGTATAAAAAGGCAAATAATGAAAACAACAGAGGCAATGAGTATGTATGAGAGTGTATGGTTTCGAGAATATTTTAAAGCAAATTTTGGAGTGCATAAGGATGTGAGTAAGCTATTAGATAGTGTTGAATCTGTTGTAACGAAAGAAGATAGGATGGGAATGGGTGGTGCAATAAGTGAAGATGAGATTTTAGAAGCATTAAATGGTATGAGTATGCGTAAGTCACCAGGAGTAGATGGATTGCCTAATGACTTTATGTGGTGAATTGGGAAGCATTAAGGGAATGTGTGGTGCGTTTATTTAATGGTATGAAGGAAAAAGGATGCATGGGTGAATCTCAAAGAACAGGAGTGGTAGTGTTGATACGTAAGGATGGGGTGGGAGAGACTATTAGGAATTATAGGGCCCTGTCTATGATGTGTGCGGATTATAAGTTGTTTGAAAGTGTTAGGGAATAGGATTAAGAAAGTAATTGGTAAAGTAAGAAAAAGGGCAATATGGTATTCCGGGGCGGTGTATAAATGAGGGTTTGCATAGTATTATTGATTTTATTGATGAAAGTGAGGGGAGGAGTCTGCAGTGGATTGGAGAGCGGCGATGATAGCGTTGATAGGAAATGTTATAGGGCATTATGAAAAGCAGGGTTTTGGTGAGGAGATAGTGCGATGGGCAGAATTATTGTATAGTGATGCGAGATTGCGAGTGCAAGTGAATGGGAAGTTAGGTGGTACAGTATGTATGGGTAAAGGCTTGAGGCAGGGGTGTCCCTTGTCTCAAATGTTATTTGCTTGCTTACAAAACTGATGTATCAAGTGGTGAATGAAGGGATAGGAACAGGCGGTGGGGAGGGTTTGGGGCTGAATAGCGGGTCAAAGATTGTTGGATACGTGGATGACACAACTATTTTGGTGAAGTGTGAGGAAGAGCTGGTTAGAGTAAGGCGGTTTGGAGGAATTTGAAAGGCAACAGGAATGAGCATAAATTTGTGTAAGTCTAAGTTGCTTGAGATAGGTGCTTGGGTAGGGGGATGGTTGGTAGAAGGTGTGGTTGGAATGTGTTGAAGCTTAAAGATTTGTGGATCGTGTTTATGGATAGTTATGAGAGAGCGTCAAGTAAATGCAGAGAATGTAATAAGAGGCGCAATGAGAAGGATGGAGGTTGGAGTGTAGGAGATAGACTATTTTTCAGAGGGTTATTGTGGTAAACACCTTGCTGTATAGTAAAATTTGGCATGTTGCGCGATTTATCCAATTTTAAGAGAAGATGTGGTTGGTTTCGTGAGAAAAGTCTTGAGGTACGTATGGGGATATGGAAACACTGGTTGGGTAAGGATGTGGTGGTGAAGAAAGTGAGATGTGGGGTCTGGGGTTAATTAATTTGGAAATGCGCGTAAGGGGAATGTATGTCAAAGGTTGCTATCTGAGAAAAGGGGTCCAATGGGTAAAAGGGTAGATAATGTTATGTGTAATGGAGGAAGTGGTGGCGGGGAAGGATTTAGTACATTGTGAGGATATGTTGCACAATGATGCATGCTAGGAACCCGAAGAGGATCAAAGTTGCGACATTGGAAAGAGCTGGTGAAGGTAGAGTTGTGGTAGAGGGAATGTCTAATTTCCCTGTGTATGATTGGTAGGTATATGGGAGGTTTAAAGGAATGAAATTGAAACCAAGGGTGAAGGAAGTGATGTACAGATTCTGCACGGAATATTGGCTTCGAAATCAGCGTTATTTAGGATGGGAGTGCTGGGGACGCTCGATGTGAATTTTGTGGGAAGAAGACACTGCTTATCATGGGGTGTATTTTTGCGAACATCTGGGGACTATCAGGAGTGGCTGGCACGGTTAATAAGGATGATGGGTGGGGTGGATACATCCATTGAAATTCTGAGTTTAGATATAGGGGTACGAACAGATGTTCGTAGGGTTTATTGTACATGGCAGTTGATTTTGTAAATACCTCATGGGGAATGAAGGAATGACTGGACAGGAACGGATAAGGACATTGCAGCGAATATGTACCGAACTAAGTGTAGGAATAGGTTAGTATATGGAACGGCATGGACGAGGTGTTTTCAGGATGTGTATGGGGATTTTACGGTACAACAGTTGTTGGATTTACGATGACGGTGTAGGTGAAGAGGGCTGTTCTTCTGGGGTGTAAGGTAAGGGTGTATGAACAAAGTTTGTGTTGGCAGTACGGGTGACAACAGGGTACAAAAATTTTTGACAGATGACCATAGGTGTTGTAGTGTGGAATGGAATTAGGAACGTTATTAAAAGGGAAAATTAAAGTTGGTTAAAACTGTGGTGACTCCTGTTTTTCTTTGTATTTGATGTTTATGTTTTTGTTTGCCTGCTTTGCAATTTATGGATTTGGTTGCAGTACTATAATAATCATACCTGTAGTACAAGATACAAGATGTAACAGGGAAAATTTTATGTATGCACTGGTGGATAGAGAGATGCTAAAATTGGCATATATTTGATTGTAATCATATTTGTGTTTCTGGTATGACTATAGCATACTTTCACAGAGGAATGTCACTTTGTATGTAATAGGTAATACTGTTTTGACCTATTTTATTATGGATAAAATAATGTACGGGAGTTTATTGTGGTATTGCTTCAACATAATTGATACGTAGCATGTTGCATTTACATTAATGTATAGTGGTTGATAAAGAAATTAGTAACTGTGTGAGGATTTGCTGGTTCAGACAGTGTAGTCCCGATAAGAATTAGTGAATGTTCTCTGAATAACAGCAAAGGAAGTAATATGTGTATTAAAGTCCCTTGCTGTATTTTTATATTATGTTAAGGTGTGATGCACAGTGTACTGAGATGTCAGTGAGACAGTTATAGTTTGCATGTTTCATCTTGAGGACAGCAATACTGTGGTTTAGGATTACCTGTGCTATTCTTAACTAAATATATTGGTAGTGTGATACCATATAATTGTATATGAAGTCCTTAGTGTTATTTCTGTGTTTTATTTTTATAATTTATTTACTTGTCAGAATGCAGGAGGATGCATAGACAAAAATTTACTGGGCAATGTACAGTTATGATTGTACAATTGTGTTTAGGATTAAAAGGTAGGGTGTGTTATGTATAATTATTTTTATTTTTATCATCAAAGATTTCGGGGAGCTTTATGTTAGGAAGGTCCAGGCATATTAATCGGTGATTGTTCATCGAGGCCTTTGATATGTTGCATGTTCTGAGCGATAGAGTTATGTATTATCCAGGGTTTTTGGAGTTTCATGTTTTGACTAGTGGTTGTTTTGTTCATAGAGGCACCTTGAAGTAATGGAAAATTATGATTGTGCTATAGTGTCAAGTGTAATGAGGTGAGGTGCTATGTTGTTTGGCATATGTAAATTATGTTGATAATTATAAGCGTAAATATGTTTGGAACGCTCTTATTTATGTAATATGTACATATACCTGTCTCGTAATGTGTACTGTCAGGATTAGAATTAAGGAATATTATTAGAATAACAGCAAAGGAAGTAATATGTGTATTTAAGTATAATAATGTAATTTTATATACTATTAGGTGTGGTGCGCAGTGTACTGCGATGTCAGTGAGACACAGTCCTAGTTTGTATGTTCCATCTTGTGGAGAACATTTGCCTGATTTAGGATTATCTATGTTAATCTTTACTAAATATATGGTAAAGTGATACCATATAAATTTGTATACGTAGTCGTTAGAGTTATTATTGTGATATTTAAAATTTAAATACTTGACAGAATTCAAAAGGATGCATAAAAATAATGGTATCGTGTAATATACAGTTCTGATTGTACAATTTAGTGTATATTTAGGGGGTAGGGTGTGCTATGTATATATATTGTTGGTTTAATCAAAAATTTTCAGAGGGGAGTTTTATGTTAGGAAGGTTGAGGGGAGGGGGGGGGTATATTGCATTTGTAAGTTTTAACTATTGTTTCATAGAGGCACCTTGATGTTATGAGGAAAATGATGATCATGCATTAGTAACAAGTATATTTGTGGTGAGTTTCTATGTTGATTATCATATGTAAATTATGTTGGTAATTATAAGCGTTCATATGTTTCGAACGTTTCCATGTATGTAATATGTACATATACCTGTCTCTTAAATAAAATATAAAAAAAAAACTTTGAAGAGTGTCTCATGCAGCATTCTCCACCTGACCCAGCATTCTCCACCTGACTAAATCCTATAAATACTCATGTACGTATCTTTTATCCAGGTAGATCTGTTTGTGACTCGATAAAGCCCACTGCGTGGGCGAAACGTTGTCAATAAAGGATCACATTATACTGCTTATGTGTTTATCTTTTCAACTCACTGGAAAGGTAAGGGGTTGTTGGAGGGAGGGGAGAGTGCAACAGTAAAAGTTAACCAAAGTTGGCATCAGAGTTTAAGTCAAAAGTTTGAGGAATGGTGAAAGGGGGATGGGGATAATTAGGTTTAAGCCAAGGAAGAGGGAAGCAGCTCCAATTCCTTGGATCAAGTTTCCATCAGTATTTATTTACCTGGAGTCTTTTGACTACCGTCCACAGGACGGTAGAGAATTCCAGGGGTCAACGCCCCCGCAGCCCGGTCCGTGACCAGGCCTCTTGTTGGACCAGAGCCTGATCAACCAGGCTGTTACTGCTGGCCGCACGCAGTCCAACTGAACCACAGCCCGGCTGATCAGGTACCGACTTGAGGTGCCTGTCAGTGCCTTGAAGACAGCCAGGGGCTTGTTGGTAATCCTGATGTATGCTGGGAGGCAGTTGAACAATCTTGGGCCCCTCACACTTATTGTGTTGTCCCTCAACGTGCTAGTGGCACCCCTGCTCTTCATTGGGGGAATGTTACATCGCCTGCCGAGTCTTTTGCTTTCAACTGACTGATTCTTACTGTAATAGATTGACCAGTGACCACGAAAGCATTATAGTTTAAGAAATTTCACATACATACTGAAAATCATGTTTTTAAAAATTATTTCTTTGATTTTTTCAACATCTGATTTTTAAGCCTTCCCCAGATTGAAATCCTGGTTTAAGCCCCCCAAAGATTAAAATCCTGGCTGCGTCACTGTTGGTATACATTAATTTCTGATCTTTACAGGTGAAGCGACAGGTCTTCTACCGTGACGACGTTGACAACCAATATGAGGCCTACAAACTGGCAGATTTGGAACCAGAGGTTCGTCCTACTGGACACCTCCCCATTGCTCCTCACTACCCTTCCGACCCTCACCAGTCCTCGATATACGAACCTCCAGGACATGAGCCCATCGTTTATGAACCTCCAGTTTATGAGTCCCCGGCTGACGAACTTACAGTTTATGAATCACCGGCTTACGAACCCCCAGTTTATGAATCCCCTGCTTATGAACCAGCAGCGCCTGCCTACAAGCCACCAACCCCAACATACCAAGAACCAGCATACAAACCCCAGCCTGCCTACAAACCCCAACCTGCCTACAAACCCCAACCATCATACAAACCACAGCCAGCCTATAAGCCCAAACCAGCCTACAAGCCAGAGCCAGTATACCAGGAGCCAGGATACCAGGCACCTGGTAATAAGCCTTACAAAGATGAAAACCCAATCCCCGGAGAACCTGGCGTAGATTATCCTATTTACCATGACGTAAGTTAGTTACATTTAAAGTCTTAAAAACTATCTAAATCCTTACGGGAATAATCCACTTTAGATGTTACCATCATAGATACCGCTTATATGTTGAGATTAATTAAGTTTAAATTATAATTTATTTTGGGTAAATAGGGGCTATACCAAATTAATCCTTTATTTTCATTTCTTCAGTAATTTTATCAGAAGCCCAGTAAAAAAAATATTTAAATGTGAAAATTATAATTTTGGCTGATATTAGCAACAAAATTATATGTATGGGAGATAAAATATAATGTTTGGTAAAACACATGGTTGAGGATGACAGCTGATTAGTGGTTATTATTCAGTCATGGGACTTGCTGTGCCTCAGAAGTAAAGTTTCAATACTGCCCACACCGAATAGTGTCTGAGTTTGAGTTTAATATATGTGAATTGACCATTCATGCTATAAATCATATCTTTGGCAGACAAGATGAACATATTTGAGCTATGCTGTAATTGTGTGCAGTACCAATTTTCATTAGTTACTTGATAGGTTGTTTCGTTCTGATAGGTTAGGTTGGGTTTGTTGTTATAATGGGTTTCATTAGGTTGGGTTTCATTTGTGTTGGTTAAGTTAGATGTTATTTTCAAATATTTATTTTGGAGATATATCCCCCCACTCCCCAAAAAATGGTTTGTGCAAAATAAAAATTTCCATTGCACAAACTAGTAAGTGCTAGATACTTAAAAGTATAATTTTTGCGAAACTTACTCGAGCCCCTCAATTCAATATTTACCCTTTTTTATGTTGCCCCACAGACGCTGTAGAATCCTATGGGTTTAGTGCTTCCCCCTTGATTATAATAATAATAATGTAATGGAGAAGTGCTAAACCTAGATTCCAGCAGCACCTGGGGAATGGAAAGTAATCAGGTTTGATCCAAGGGAAAGGAAGGTTGGACCAATACCTTGGATCAAAAGCCCCAATGAAGGGTAAAGATTATTTTACATTACCTTTTTTTAATGCGAGATACAAATTGCAACATTTAATTTTGTTTGGAAAAATTATTCAAAATTTTGAGCTCTTAATATATATGTATTTGTAGACTTGCTGCCTAAATTTAGTTGTACATGAAAAACAACAATACAGAAACATTTTCTGGAGTAGCATATGGTTATATTGTATTAAAATACTGTACTGTAGTGTTACATTGTGTGCTATCTCTTAACAGATTCCGTACACCAAGTTCACTTGTGATGATGTCCCATATCGTCCAGGCATGTACGCCAACCCAGAAGCTGGTTGTCAGGTGAGTCTTGGAAGCTATCATCATTAATTTAACCAGTCCTCATTGTTTTAGTCCATTCTCATCTTGGCTCATCCTCATTGTCAATGCATACTCATCTTATTTTCACCAAAAAGTGAAAAACCCATCATGAAAATACAATGCTATATGGCAAAGGGGTGCTGATGTCAAGAGTAAGAGGTATGAAAAGTGTGCTCACATGTTAAGGAGAAAAGTTAAAAATTGATGTGACGAGTGTCTTTATTTAAACCGTAGAGAAAAATTTGCATAAAAATAGGGTTTTCTGATGTGAGCAGATGGTATAGACATTACAATGAAAACCAGATATGCAGGACAATCAGTCACGAGCAGAGGTCAACTATCAACATGATCAGACAACTCTCATAGAAGTGTGCTAGGTGTCTTTCCACAAGATTAACATCTAAAAGTCTCATGTGTCTTAATACATAATTACATACTATGCAAGAAATGTTTTACAACCGAAAACAGTGGCATGAATTCAGTCAGAAAAACAACTGTGGATTGATCAAATAACAATTTGGCAGTCAGACACTCTAACCAGTTATGTTGCCAGTAAAGTCAAATGTACAGATACAGCACGGTATTAAAAATAGTAAAGGACAGCTCCCTGCAGGAGAATGGAAAGTCATGAAATGTGTTGTGCAGAAGAGTCTAAAGATTATTGCCCTGAATAAAAAAAAAAAATATCCAGACTCTGCTGGTTATTTCTTTGTGCTTACCAATGATCTACAACTAGCAGTAAATACAAAGTATGGTGGTATATATAAAAATTAAGATTTCCAGAGTGCTTGTCATGCTCTTCAAAAGTCAGTCTTCAACTAAGGAAGATGCAGACATAGAAATATAAATACCAGCAAAAAAAAAAATGCATATAGCCCTTCTGTTAAAATAACAGCTGTCTCCAGCAGGAATGGGTAAAGTTGCAATAAAAAAACAGCCATATATCCTACATCATCAGTATACACATCAGTAGTATGTGAGTGTAACTGAAAATGCTCAAGGGAGCATATGTCCATAACAGAGATGCAAGACTTTGGAAATGAAAGGGAGCAAGTAAGGAATATACCTAGACCGCTGGGACTCTTCGAGGTGGGTGAGAAAGTCATTAATAGTGTGAACAAATAGGAAAGGTAAACTGAAGAATATAACAAGTCTGAAGGTAAACCTTGGAGAGGTGATAGTTGAAGGTACAGTATCCATTTTACCAACCTCAATGATAATTCTGTAGCAGTGAAAACAATAAGATCATGGAAGCAAAAATGTGATAACCGAGACAATGTATATATGAGCAATCTCACAATGAGTGAATATTGGCCTGTATATAGGGCTTTTGAGTTGGAACAAACAAAAAAAGCTATGATACAAATCCTGAGGATGAATGAAAGGGTAACTGCTGAAGCCAAGGAATATACCTGGTCACCAAAGTTAATTATGGAGAAGACGAAGATCAAATAAATCCAAAGAACTCCTCTGTCGACACTTCAGGCAAAATGTGACAAAACTTTGAATAAATTCATTGTTAAGAAAAGCAACTTTAAGGGATGTGTGATTTCCCCAATATTTGGGATTCAAAGAAGTCAATGAATCTAGCAATTTGGCAGGCTGGAATTCAAAAAGTAGAGTGCAAAACTCAGAATGGTAGGATGATGCATAAAGGTTATAGATTTCATTTTGGACAGATAACTTGAAGGTATGCAATGTGGCCCAACTTGAAGTGGACAACAGTTCTTCATAACAGGATCAGTCAGATGTCTGTACCAGCACAAACAATGGCAAAAATCATTCGCTTCTTCATTCAACAAGCTGGTCGCATCCCATCGAGGCAGTGTGGCCCAAAAGGAAAAACGAAAGTTTCTCCTTTTAAATGTAGTAATATATACAGAAGGGGTTACTAGCCCCTTGCTCCCAGCATTTTAGTCGCCTCTTACAACATGCATGGCTTATGGAGGAAGAATTCTGTTCCACTTCCCCATAGAGATAAAAGGAAATAATCAAGAACAAAAACTAGTAAGGAAATAGAAGAAAACCCAAAGGGGCGTATGTAGTACTATATATAGTGGTACCTCGAGTTACGAGCAGCTCCCAACTAGAACAATTATGTAAGTGAATTTTTGTAAGTGCTTTTGTAATTGTATTTTTTGGGGTCTGAAACAGATTAATCTAATTTACATCATTCCTTATGGGAACAAATTCATTCGGTATCGGCACTCGAACAGCCTTCGAATTAAGTTCATAACTCGAGGTACCACTGTATATGCTTGTCTATGCATGTGTAGTGTGACCTAAGTGTAAGTAGAAATAGCAAGATGTACCTGAAATCTTGCATGTTTGAGACAGAAAAGAGACACCAGCAATCCTACCATCATGTAAAACAATTACGTACAGGTTTCCGTTTTACACTCACTTGGCAGGATGGTAGTACCTCCCTGGGCGGTTGCCGTCTACCAACCTACTACCTAAAATCATTCACATAAAGATAAAAATCAAATTACAAAAGAGGTTGTATCTAGGCAAGATTGTTGACAGCTAATGGAAACAAGATTATGTAGAATTCACACCCTCATAATATACATTCAGCCTGAAAAAGTTGGGGGAAAAGCTATTATTGACTTGTAGAGTATCAATCTGCCAGTAAGATCTTGAAAAAAGTAATTAGAGGTCTCAGGCCAAAAGAATGGGTTTAGATCATGACATGATATATTGTCATGCAGTTTAATACATATGCTTTATCCAGGTTTATTATTATTATATGGTTAATTCATGGAAGGTGCTAAATTTACTTTTCTAGTTGAAAAAAAGAATACTACCACATTTCAGCAATTTACAAATGGGGCTAGTAAGAACCAGGTCCAGTGGAAGGAGTCACATTTCAGTGTGCAGGACCAGATATTCAAAAGGACCACAGCAGATTTCCATTGCAGGGGGTAAAATGCCTTCAGATCAAATCCTGTTAGAGGTACACTGTGATAAGAAGGCAAGTACCTAAGAGTGTACACATTGAAGCATGGGAACATTTATCAAGCTCAACTGCCATAGGTTGACACTGACAAATGTTAGTATAAATTCAGGAAGGATCAGCAGAACATTATAGGGTTCATCTGTGTCAGAGGTAAAGTCAAGTGGGGGTAGATTCTTCTAAGAATTTTGACTGAAAGGCAGGATACAGTTGCAGTTGCAGCACAGACTGAGGGCTAGAACTGTTCCAGCAAGTACTTGCCTACTTATTTCTGTGCTTTTTCTTTCCAAAGTACTATTGGCATTCGATAGATGTAAGCATGCTTACATCTATATATGTAGACCGTGGCAAAAACTGTGTTCCATGAAGCCCAGCCTTGGGTGAAACGTTGTATTAAAAGGACACTTTGTTACCAGCATCTTTATTCTCATGACACGTGTCTGAGCCCTTGCTTGTTTGAGGTAGCATATTACAAGCATCTGCCAACCATTTAAAACTGTTGGAAAAAAAAAATTCTTTGCTTATTGTGAATCATGGTAAGAGTGCAAAATATTAAGTCAATCCCTTCTATTGAAAATTGCCTATCATGTATTTGTCTAACATTTATCATCATGGACCTTGTCTCCACTTCTTCTAAACCCATAAATTATAGCTGTAGGTAGTTCAATTGAATGGATACCTGCCCCACCCCATGAAGCCTGTTTTAGTCGTACAGGAGGGCCCCGCTTTACAGCATTTCGCTAATACAGCAGTTTTCAATTATACCCAATCTTCATTTATTCCTACAAAAATATATTCGCTACTTACTATACACTAAAAAATTCAAATTCCAATTTTTATTTCTTTGCAAAGTTTACAGTGTGTAATTACAATATAGATTTGCAAGTGCAAAGAAAGCCACTATCATGCCGAGGCATTTTGGGCAGACTAAACCTAATGCTTTACAGACTACTTAATACTAGACATATATATACAGTGGTCCCTCGGTTTTCATGCATCTCCAAACTCGAACATTTATGTAAGTGTATTTTCGTAAGTGCTGTTGCAAGTGTATTTTTGTGGGTCTGAAATAGACTAACCTACGTGACATTATTTCTTAAGGAAGTAAATTCGTTCGGTAATGGCACTTGAGCAGCATTCTCGAACGAATTTTCGGCGAAAACCGAGGGACCACTGTACATGTATCAGTTGGTTTGAATTGAACATTGATTTTTTATATATCAAGAGAGGTAGTTGCAGTATTATATTTTAGCACATTATACATAATGAGATTGAGACAATTTTAGTTTTGAAATAATTTATAAAATTTGGCAATTTTTGGGTTGATGGTGGCTATAGTATAGTGTTTGTGTTGTTAGTTTTGGGAGGTGAGGTGAGTTCTAAGTAGTGCCTTGAATTGGTGTGCAGGCAGGGGCCCTTCTTTATTTTCAGGCAATGAATTCCAGATCTTAGGGCCCTTCATATGCATTGCATTTTTGCATAGGGAGATTTACACGAGGGATATCAAAGAGTGTTTTGTGTCTTGTGTTAGGCAAGTGTGTTCTATTGTAGTTCTCAAGAAGGAGTTTGAGGGGAGGGTTTATGTTGGAGTATAATGTTCTGTGTATGTAGTAGGCACAATAATATAAGTGGATATTTTGTATGTTAAGCAAACAAGAGCACAAACGATGCTATTATGCACATGTTGGAGTTAATACATATCGCACTTGTGAAGAAAGAAGTCCCACTGGGAATCTTCATTGATCTACGCAAAGCTTTTGATACAGTCGACCATGATTTACTGCTCACAAAATTAGCACATTATGGTATAAGGGGGCACCCACTCAACTACCTTAAAGTCATACCTCACCAACAGAAGCCAATACGTGTACACAAATGGAGCGAACTCTTCCACACAACAAATTACAGTCGGAGTCCCTCAAGGAAGTGTCCTGGGGCCACTCCTATTCCTCATTTACATAAATGACCTACCGAATGCATCACAACTACTCGAACCCATTTTATTTGCAGATGACACAACATATGTCTTCTCTCACCCAAATCCAGTTATACTGGCCAACACTGTTAATGCCGAATTACAGAAAACATCAACATGGATGACGACTAACAAGCTTACTCTCAATACTGACAAGACCTACTTCATACAGTTTGGAAGCAAAGCCACAAATGTTCCACTTAACAATGCTCAATGGTACACCCATCACAAGACTCACAGAGGGAAAATTCCTAGGAATCCACCTTGACAGTAGCCTTAAATTCCAAACACACACACAACAAATTTCCAAGAAAATCTCGAAGACAGTAGGCATATCAAAGATACGCTATTATGTACCACAATCAGCTCTCCTTGCACTATATCATTCACTTATCTACCCGTATCTCACCTATGGAATCTGTGCATGGGGATCAACAACATTAACTCACCTTAGACCACTCATAACACAACAAAAGGCCGCAGTCAGAATGATAACAAATTCCCACTCTAGACAGCATACTCCACCAATATTCAAAAGTCTAAAACTAGTCACCGTAAAGAACATTCATACTTACTCTTGTGCCTACTACATATATAAAACTTTACACTCTAATATAAACCCTCCGCTCAAAATTCTCCTCACCAACTTTAATAGGACCCATGACCACAACACAAGACACAGATCACTTTTTGATATACCCCGTGTTCATATCAACCTATGTAAAAATTCTATGAACATAAAGGGCCCCAGAATCTGGAATTCATTACCAGTAAATATTAAGATAATCTTGTCTGAAAATCAATTTAAGACTCAACTCAAAAACTACCTACTCACCCAAAACTAAATGATCATACTATAAACTACTTTGAAAAATGCTCATTATTACTTTCCTATACGATAATCTCAATTTTTAATAATATGTTATTATTATGTTACCCCCTACTCAATCAAAACTAAATACTCGTATTATAAGTTAATGTCAAAAATGCTCAATGTTATTTTCCTTAAGATAATCTCAATTCCATATTACCATTCGAGAATCTAAATACCTGTAACAATCTAATATCATCATATAATAATTTAAACAGTAAAATTTCATCATATTGTAATTTTGAAAACAATTTTAAACTAGAATAAACTCAATAAATTTCTCTAATATTAAGTACATAGTCTTTAAGTTACTAGATTAAGCTGCCCCTAATGCCATGGCATGTCAGTGGCTCTCCTTGCACTCAATTTACATTGTAACTACCAATACCTATGTAATCTGCAATCTGCAATGAAATAAAATTTACTTTACTAAATAGCAGTGGGGTGTGTTACAGTTAAAAAACATCTTATCTCCCTTACACACCCCACCAGTAGCTAACAACATGAAAACTACTTTATCTTGCACATATCCAAAGCAAAATACACTTATTGATATCTGTGACTCCCCTTAATTTACACATGATTGTAAACAAAATTCTGAATACAACTATTGCTTCATAATTCTTAAGCTAGTCATAAGTTTGTCTAAGACACTCCAATATAGAAACTGTATCATGCCAATACGACACCATTTCCATTAAAAGATAAGATAAACTAATTGTTAAGTTCTTAAATATTCTGAACTACCTCAATTTTGTAAATCTAGTTAATCACTACAATTACCTAACCTTAATTCCAGTATAATTATTGTGTCAATATAGAGTAAGATCTAGTATAAGTCTGCCTGAAATGCCTAGGCATACTAGTGGCCTACTTGTAATAAGTATTTTTTATAACCTGGCACAGGAGTTTGTAATCATTCTCACAGCAACTTTGTTGTATAATTAAAGGTTTAAGGTGATTTGCTGTGGTTGAACCCCATGCCTAATACCATAGGTGAGGTAAGGGTAGATGAGAGAGTGGTAAAGAGCAACAAGTGCCGTTTGGGGTACATAGTACAGTATCTTAAGAGGATGCCTACTGTTTTGGAGATTTTTTTTTAAATTTGCTGTATGCGAGTCTGAAATTTAAGACAGCTGTCAATGTGGAGCCCTAGAAATTTTCCGTCAGTGTATCTTGAGATGGAGGAACCATTTATTGATATGTTTAGCTAAATATTTGCAGCTCTGTTACCAAACAGTATGAAGTAGGTTTTGTCGATATTGAGAGAAGTTTGTTGGCCATCATCCATGTGGATAGTTTTAGCAGCTCATCATTTAGTGTTTGAGTATGGTTTGGTTTGGGTGAAAGAAGATATAGGTAGTGTCATCTGCATAAAGAACAGGTTTAAGTAGTTTGGAGGCATTAGGGAGGTCATTGATGTAAATGAGATATACGAGTAGTAGTCCAAGGACACTGCCCTGGGGGCAGGTTGTGGTGGAGGCAACACCATATCTGTATACATACTGGTGTCTATTGCTTAGATATGATTTAAGTTAATCAAGTCCTGACCCTGTAATGTTAAAGTTTTAGGAGCAAGAGATCGTGGTCAACTGTATTGAATGCTTTCCGTAGGTCTATGAAGAGGCCCAGTGGAATTTCCTTTTTTTCCAGCGTCATATATAGTAGCTCGAGCATATGTTTTATTGCATCATTTGTGCTTTTGCTTGGCCTAAATCCAAACTGGCAGGGGTTAAGCATGTTGTGGGATACAAGGTAGGAGTAAACTTGCTTGTGTATTATTTTTTTGAAGATTTTCGATAAAGGTAGGTTTGATATAGGTCTATAGTTATTTAAATCATTAGGATCACCTTCTTTGTGGATTGGTGTAACCCTTGCTGTCTTGAGTTGGAATGGGAAGGTTGAAGATTCAATGGACTTGTCACTTATTATTGCAGCACTTTTTAACAACAAATGGGAAGCTTTTTTATACATCGTAATTGGTGGTAAGCTATTTAGGTCTCCTGCCTTGTTCTTTAATGTTTTGATGATGAGTGAGATTTCAGTAGGGTTTGTTGGGGTTAGGAAAAAAGAGTATTTGGGTAGTTGCCAGTGAGGTAGTTTTTGGTTGTGTGTGAGAGTTTGGGATTTTGCTTGCTGGTGTTGTTCTTACAGTGGAGAAAAAGAGATTTAGTTTGTTGGCAGTATCTGTCAGCGAGATAAGAGGCTCATTAGGTTTGGTTAGGTTAATTACATTTCTTCGAGGCAGTTTCCTAGAATTTCAGAGAATGTTCTCCACGTCTTTTTCATATCCATATATTTTAAGGATTGTTCCTTTGTATAAAGGCAAAGGGGACAAAATAGTGCAAAAATTATAGGGGAATAAGTCTGTTGAGTGTACCTGGTAAAGTGTATGTAGTTATTATTGAAAGAATTAAGAGTAAGACAGAAAGCAGGATAGCAGATGAACAAGGGGCTTTAGGAAAGGTAGGGGTGTGTAGACCAAGTGTTTACAGTGAAACATATAGGTGAACAGTATTTGGATAAGGGAAAAGAGGTTTTTGTGGCATTTATGGATTTGGAAAAGGCATATGATAGGGTGGATAGGGGGCAATGTGGCAGATGTTGCAGGTGTATGGAATAGGAGGTAGGTTACTGAAAGCAGTGGAGTTTTTATGAGGATAGTGAGGCTCAGGTTAGTGTGTGTAAGAGGGAGGGGGACTATTTCCCAGTAAAAGTATGCCTTAGACAAGGATGTGTGATGTCACCGTGGTTGTTCAATATATTTATAGATGGGGTTGTAAGAGAAGTGAATGCGAGAGTCTTGGCAAGAGGTGTGGGGTTAAAAGATAAAGAATTAAATTCAAAGTGGGAGTTGTCACAGTTGCTTTTTGCTGATGATACTGTGCTTTTGGGAGATTCTGAAGAGAAGTTGCAGAGGTTGGTGGATGAATTTGGTAGGGTGTGTAAAAGAAGAAAATTGAAAGTGAATATAGGAAAGAGTAAGGTGATGAGGATAACAAAAAGATTAGGTGACGAAAGATTGGATATCAGATTGGAGGGAGAGAGTATGGAGGAGGTGAATGTATTCAGATATTTGGGAGTGGACATGTCAGCAGATGGGTCTATGAAGGATGAGGCGAGTCATAGAATTGATGAGCGGAAAAGGGTGAGTGGAGCACTTCGGAGTCAGTGGAGACAAAGAACTTTGTCCATGGAAGTAAAGAGGGGAATGTATGAGAGTATAGTTATACCAACACTCTTGTATGGGTGTGAAGCATGGGTGATGAATGTTGCAATGAGTAGAAGGCTGGAGGCAGTGGAGATGTCATGTCTGAGGTCAATGTGTGGTGTGAATATAATGCACAGAATTCGGAGTTTGGAAATTAGGAGGAGGTGCAGGATTACCAAAACTATTATCCAGAGAGCTGAGGAGGGGTTGTTGAGGTGGTTCGGACATGTAGAGAGAATATAACGAGACAGAATGACTTCGAGTGTATAAATCTGTAGTGGAGGGAAGGCGGGGTAGGGGTTGGCCTAGGAAAGGTTGGAGGGAGGGGGGTTAAGGAGGTTTTGTGTGCGAGGGGCTTGGACTTCCAGCAAGCATGTGTGAGCGTATTTGATAGGAGTAAATGGAGACAAATGGTTTTTAATACTTGACGTGCTGTTGGAGTGTGAGCAAAGTAACATTTATGAAGGGATTCAGGGAAAACGGCAGGCCGGACTCGAGTCCTGGAGATGGGAAGTACAGTGTCTGCACTCTGAAGGAGGGGTGTTAATGTTGCAGTTGTATAAATGTAGTGTAAAGCACCCCTCTGGCAAGACAGTGATGGAGTGAATAATGATGAAAGTTTTTCTTTTTCGGGCCACCCTGCCTTGGTGGGAATCGCCGATGTGTTAATAAAAAAAAAAAAAATATTTTAAGGCAAGTAAAGTGTGTACTGTATATGCACTTTTTAGTCTTGGCTCTATTGCTCACTTAATATACGTATTAGTGTAAAAATATCATCAGACTTCTATATTCATTTGAAAGTGAAAAAACTAGATTCACTTTGCAGTGGTAGCCTGGAACCTAACCTGCTGTATAAGTGGGGCCTGCCTGTATGGCTAGAATACTGTTTGGTGGCCAACATGGGATATAATGACTCATTAATAAAGAAATCATTGAGTGGGGGAGAGCAGTGATGTAAAATGTAAAAAGCATTTAACCCTTTAACTGTTTCGGTCGTATATATACGTCTTACGAGCCAGTGTTTCGGACGTATATATACTCACAAATTCTAGCGGCTTCAAATCAAATGGGAGAAAGCTGGTAGGCCCACATATGAATGGGTCTGTGTGGTCAGTGTGCGCAGTATAAAAAAAATCCTGCAGCACGCAGTGCATAATGAGAAAAAAAAACTGACCGTGTTTTTGGATTAAAACGCCGATTTTGAGGTGTATTCTCGTATAGTATTTATGGTTGTATTCTCTTTTTCGTGGTCTCATTTGATAGAATTGAAAACATATTACAGGAATAAAGATGATTTTGATTAGTTTCATGATGAAAACGATCTTGAAATTGAGCTCAAAGTAGCGGAAATGTTCGATTTTTGCCAATGTTCAAAAGTAAACAAATCATGCCACGCGTCCAATACACATCAACTGGTGAGTCTAATATTCTTTCACAAGTGCACAGATATTATTTATACCATTTTTACAATAATGCAATAGTCTGCATAATAAATCTTCTATTTTTTGTGTGAATAAAAAATCAAAATAGAAAGAAAGAGTAATATAAGAGGGGCCTAAAAACGTGACTAATGAACAGATAACATCTTATTTTAGTGCCAGGAATGTCTACATTGTTTATTCTGGACCCTTTTTTGAAATTGACATCTTTTTTATTTTGCATGAAATTGGCGAAATTGCCAATTTCTGACCACTTTATTGAGTAGTTGAAATCGGTAAATTGGTGATTTCTTGTACTCAATCGATAGAACAAATGGAGTTCTAAAGAAATAGCTATGAGTTTGGTCGACTGTCCCAATGGAATTGACCGAAAATAGGGCTCAAAGTCGTCGCCGCTGCGTATACAGTGGTCCCTCGGTTTTCGTGCATCTCCAAACTCGAACATTTATGTACAGTGGTACCTCGACTTACGTTTTTAATCCGTCAGAGAGGTCATTTCTTAAGACGAAACAAACGTAACACGAATCAATTTTCCCCATAAGAAATAATGGAAATAAATTTAATCCGTCCAAGACTTCCAAAAGTAGTTAAATAAAATATTTTTTAGAACTTTTGGACATTAAATAATACAGAATTGAATAAAGAATACATAAATACATGCAAATATTTTACAATAACATGTCACTTACATTTATTGAAGAGTTGTTGATGTGTGGAGGAAGTGAGGAGGGGAGAAGGTGGAGTAGTATGCTAGTGTTTGAAGGGAATCCTTCCATTAACACTGCAGGTGGTAAGTTCTTTCTGGGGTTACTTCCCTTTTCTTTGAATGCCACTAGGACCAGCTTGAGAGTCACTGGACCTCTTTCTAACAACAAATTTGTCCAGGGAGATCTGTGTCTGGCGATTCTTTAAAACATCCCTGAAGTGGGACACCACAGTGTCATTGTACAGGTTGCCAGCACGCCTGCAACAGCATGGTTAGGGTGATATTCATCCATAAATGCTTGCACATCACTCCATTTGGCACAGATCTCCCTAATCCTTGAAGAAGGCACATTCTTCCATTTTTGTTCCACCTCCTCCTCCTCCTCTGAACCATTGTCCTGACCTCTGCTTTCTTGTTCCAGTTGCTGTTGAAGCTCTTGCAGATCTTCAGTGGTTAGCTCTTCCTTGTGCTCCTCCACCAACTGTTCCACATCCTCACCACTCACCTCTAACCCCAAAGACTTGCCCAATTCCACAATTTCTTCCAAAACAGGCTCAGGCTCAGGCTCAGGGTTCTGAGGCTCAGCCCCAAAACCTTCAAAATCCCTCTCTAGGACACAGTCTGGCCACAATTTTCTCCAGGCAGAGTTCAAAGTCCTGGTAGTCACTCCCTCCCAAGCCTTACCTATAAGGTGTACACAATGCAGCATATGGAAATGTTTTTCCAAAATTCTCTTAGGGTTATGTTCATGTCTGTGGTCACATCAAAGCACTTTTGAAACATTGCTTTGGTATAGAGTTTTTAAAGTTGGAAATGACCTGCTGGTCCATGGGCTGGAGGAGAGGAGTGGTATTAGGGGGCAAGAACTTCACTTTGATGAATTTAAACTCCTCCACAATTTTCTCTACCAAGTTTGGAGGATGACAAGGAGCATTGTCCATTATCAGGAGGCACTTAAGTGGCAAATTATTGTCCAATAGATATTTCTTCACACTGGGGCCAAACACTTCATTGAACCAATCTAAGAAAATGTCCTTTGTGACCCAAGCCTTTTGTTAGACTTCCACATCACACACAAGTTAGACTTGCTGACACCGCATCTGCCAAACACTCGGGATTTTCAAAAGATACACCAGTAAAGGCTTCACTTTGCAATCACCACTGGCATTGGCACACAGCATCAAAGTTAGCCTGTCTTTCATAGGCTTATGTCCTGGCTGTGCCTTTTCCTCCTGAGTAATGTAGGTCCTGTTGGGCATTTTCTTCCAAAACAGGCCTGTTTCATCACAATTAAACACTTGTTGGGGGAGGAATTGTTCAGCCTCTAGGTACTCCTGGAATTCAGGCACATATTTTTCAGCCGCACTTTTGTCACAACTGGCTCCCTCACCATGCCTCACAACACTATGTATGCCAGTACGCTTCTTAAATTTTTGAAACCAGCCTCTGCTGGCTTTAAATTCGCTCACTTCACTCGTTGCAGGCATTTTCTTAAGGAGATCATCATGCAACTGCCTTGCTTTTCACATATTATTCCCTCCGAAACAGTATCTCCTGCTAACTGTTTCTCGTTGATCCACACCAACAACAACCTTTCCACATTTTCCAGCACTTGTGGTCTGTGTTTTGTGATCACAGATGCACCTTTTGCAACAACTGCTTCCTTGATTTTACTTAAATATTTCTTATCCACAATGGTAGAGATGGTAGAATAGGGTTTACCATACAGCCTGGCCAGCTCACTGATACGCACTCCACTTTCATATTTTTCTATTATCTCCTTCTTCATTTCTATCGTAAATATATTTCTGTTCCTCTTGCCACAGGCTTAGCACTAGGATCTTTCCTTGGACCCATGGTAGCTTATTTAGCAGTTGCAAGCACTAAAAACAGTGGAATAATGACAATATACTGGTATGAATGCGTGGGTGTGGTGGGTGGTCGCTCCGCTTGTAAACACTAGCACACTGACGCTCCCTGGAGTGCGCTCAGCTGGGCTCCAAGCGAACAGGTCCGGTACGAAAGGCGTAAGACGAATCAAACAACGGATGTCGCATACAAATTTCTTACGTTATAAGTAACGGATATCGAATATAACGTAAGGTGATAACAACGTAAGTCGAGGTACCACTGTAAGTGTATTTTTGGGGGTCTGAAATAGACTAACCTACGTGACATTATTTCTTAAGGAAGTAAATTCGTTCGGTAATGGCACTTGAGCAGCATTCTGGAACGAATTTTTGGCGAAAACCGAGGGACCACTGTATATCGCTGACATCGCTAACTTTGCGAGAGCGTAATTCCGTAAGTTTTCAATCAAATTTCATACTTTTGGTGTCATTACCATCTGGAAAAGATTCTCTATCATTTCATAAGAAAATATATATATTTTTTTTTTCCAAAATTTTGCGACATAGAATGAGTTTCAGAATGGGGCCTCCGACAGTCAAAGGGTTAAAATACATCTAGGAGCAGCAATGAGGTCTGGCATAGGATAGGAAGGATGAAAAAAATTATCACTGTCACTGAGATCATTTATTGCTGTCCAAGTGAAATTCAGTATAACAAGCAAATCTAGAGATTAATACACAAAGCAGTACAAGATGAGGGATCCACATAGGTTGAGCCCCTACCAGCATTGAAAATAGGGTATGTATAGGTAGAGGGGGCAAGAAAACATTCCAGTTTATAGTTATAGGGAAACACTAAACCTATAGGGTTTAGGAAATGGGAAGTGTTTGATCCAAAGGTGAGGGTAACTCCAATTCCTTTAATTAATTTCCCTTCATCATAGAGGCACACTCCTTACCCCTTAGTGTGCCTTCAAGAAAAACATCTTGAAATTGTATGAGCAGATACAGTATTTAGGTCTCATCTGAGAAAGGGAGGGAGAAGTTAGCTCCAGTTCTTTGAATCAAAATCACTTCACAAGGATAAAGACATCGCCTTGAAGAAAAAGTGGCATATTTCAAATACTTCTCTCTTCTATAAATATTATATTCACAGGACAGTGCTCAAGCTATCATATCTAAATTGTAAAAACAGAGCAGCTTCTGTAATCAAGCTTGAATATATTTGACAGTTGTCCATAGTATCCTACAGGTGTCTCCTGTATTCTGCTTGATTATAATTAGTATGGGGAAGCACTCAACCCATAGAGGTTATACAGTGTCTGGGGAAATGGCAGATAATCAGGTTTAATTCAAGGAAAGGATGGGTGGCTCCAGTATTTGGACGAAGGCTACCTGCATAGATAAATGTTAATTTCTGATAATATAAAATCTCAGCCTAGATACACATGATAATTCCTATGTAATACATTAACATTACACTGGCAACATACTCACAAGAGATGCCAGATACAGTGGTACCATGACTTAAGAGTTTAATTTGTTCTGTGACCGAGCATGTAACTCAATTTGCTCGTATATCAAATCAGTTTTACTTATTGAAGTTAATTAAAATGCCATTAATCCGTTCCAGCGGAATTCCTGGCTCTCGGGAGGCAGGAGAAAGTACTTCAATATAACGCTAATATCAACTCTACGGCTTATTTATCTATCACAATTAATCTAATATGACATGATAAACAATATATATAACATAGAAACATGATATATACTCTAGAATGAATAAAATGTCATTATGTGACTAGTGGTGGCGGCCACTCCCGAGGTAAAAATAATTATTGCTCTGACCATATCTTTCCATTCTTGCCCTTCTGAGGTCTTATAATAAGAGAAAACAAAGTGTTTGTGAGGCTAACTGCACTAGATCACTAGTTTCATAAGGAAAACACTGAAACAAAAGCAGTTTTCTTGGAATTTTTTTTTCCTTAGTCAGGAGACCGGCCTACGTTTTGGGTGAATATCTCAGAAGTAAATCAGCACAAATGCCTTGTGCCTTCTCGGTCCCCCGAGTAACGAACACCCCGGAAATTGTACAATTATGTAAGTATAATATTGTAAGTGCTTGTGGAAGTGTATTTTTGGGGGCCTGAAATAGACTAACCTACGTGACATTATTCCTTAAGGGAGTAAATTCGTTCGGTAATGGCACTTGAGCAGGCTTCTGGGATGAAGTTTTTTCGTTACTCGGAGGACCACTGTACTACACTCATACTGCCTTGCCAAGTCGACTACACACACACCCTCGCTTGTGTTTTTCTATGATTTCATGCTTTAATTCAATGGACATCATCCTCTTCTCAGCACTGTCCTTTGCATTTACTTTCTTAGGACCCATGGTTAGAAAAAAGAAATTTGCCAAAATAACTGCACAAAACACTGGGATGCTGGGCAGATGTGGCGTTCAATGCACCAACTAGTGGCGGTGTATCTGAAGCTCGCTCATAACTCGGATTTTGGCTCGCAACTCAAAGCAAAAAATCGACCGAGCGATGGCTCGTAACTCGGAAAACTTGTAAGTTGGGGCACTCGTAAGTCAAGGTACCACTGTATATTCTCAGCATTATTATTATTACATTCGTGGAAGAGTGCTGAACCCATAGAGGTCATATAGCACCAGGGGCATGAGAGACAGTTGAATTCAATCCAAGAAAATGGAGAACAGGTCTAATTCTTTGAATCAAGAGTTGCCAGCATCATGGTGAGGGGCACTTCCATTGAGGAGTAGGAAAACTTTGCTGGTCCGATAGTTAATTCTGACCATCTGATGTATCACACTGTTTTTCCCTTTGACATCAGTACTGTAATTTTCAAATACTATATTTGCAACCTGTCTTATATTGAATGTAAATTCCTTTTCAGTAGCTTGCCTACTCTTACTACCTAATATTTTAATCTTAACCCCTTTGATTGGAATGAATTTATGTACTGTACTGTCACATGATACCTAAATTTTAAATGCTAGGACTAGAATTAAGTAGTTTGTAAATTTTAGAATTAGATGGCCCAATATGCTTTGCATAATAAGTGGCTTTTCTTTGAACATACAATTGTAATTATCATAAATGTATCAAAACTAAATGTACTGCAAGCCCACCCACTATTTTAACTTCCATATATATTTCAAAAGAAATAGATTTTCATTTAATTTTCAGTAACTTAGTTTGTCTAGCTTCTATCTATGCCCACTTGTCCTTAGTCCTCTCATTTGTCACTGCTATACTAAGTCCTCTGTGTATCCAATATCATGTGAGATTGGCTGTAACAATATACTTTTGTCCCCACAGCTGTACCATGTGTGCCATGACAACCGCTATGGTGCGAAAGGAGCAGAGTTCCTCTGCACCAATGGTACACTCTTCAACCAAGAAAAATTTACCTGTGACTGGTGGTACAATGTTGACTGTTCAAAGGCAACCTCCTTCTATGAGTAAGTGGTTATGCTGTATTATTCTTTACCTAAATTAGTTTCTGTAGAAGTATTAGTTGTAGGGTACTAGGGTGTTACTAATGAGAATAATGACAGACTTTTATTCGGGGTGGTAGTGTTAGTGTAGCAGTGGCATCAATGTAAGTACTAGTACAATAAAAGTAATTATTAATTTATGTTCATGGGAAAGTACTAGTACCATATGGCTATACAGTACCTAAGGAAATAATCGGGTTTGATCCAAGGTAGAGAGGGTATATTCTGTGTGTTAATGCAGTAGTTCTGGGCATCACTGCCCCTCACAGCCTGGTCTCAGACCAGGCCTACTAAATTAGAAAAAAAAATATAGGAATAAAAACTGTTAGAAACACAGTGATTGTAGGTAGAAAGTTAAGATTTATCTGTCATCCTATGTGTTTTTGAAAGACTAAATTCCTGCCAGTGCAAAACGCTGAAACAGGCTTCCGCTTCCATTTCATACTCAGAACATTATTGTTATAATCAAATAGAAGTGCTAAACCACATACTCAGAACAGTATTATTTCCTTGGATGCTATCACTAGTGCCCCCTTTTCCTTTAAGGGTAGTAGCTGTATTATTACAGTAAGCTCTTATAAAGCTACTCTGTATAGTGAAATTTTTTGTAAATGCAATTGAAAGTGCATACAAAATTGAATAGCATGTGAAAAATGGTCTTTGTAGTACATGCTATTCAATTTTGGATGCACTTTTCATTTGCAAAAAAAAAAAAAAAGATTTGCACTATAATTTTATAGGAGGTTACTATAAATTTATAGGGAAGTGCTAAACCCATTGGGGTATATAGTAATTTAAAAAAAAGTATAGCAATGCTAGTAGTAAAATTATTAGTGGTAGTGGCAATGTTCAAAATAGTAATTAATTTAGGTTTAAGGCTGATCTACTGAATGAGGATCAGTAAGGGCAGTTAAAAAAAAAATGACGCAAATGTATGTGTGCATTGCGACATGTACCATTGTACATGTAAGCGATATTGATAGTAGTGATGGTGATATGGCTGAGATATAAGTACAGTACTGTAGCA
Source organism: Cherax destructor (assembly GCA_009830355.1). Classification (NCBI taxonomy): domain Eukaryota; kingdom Metazoa; phylum Arthropoda; class Malacostraca; order Decapoda; family Parastacidae; genus Cherax; species Cherax destructor. The sequence goes on along the minus strand of WNWK01010524.1, from coordinate 40,666 downwards.
GAAACAATGAGATTTTTATATTGTATTCATAAAAATGTCAAAATGAGTCATCCAGCAGCAGTTATTAGGACCAGGCCCTCCAGTACCTTCTTGGTGTTATTATCAGGTCATTGTCTTAAGTGATGGTTGAGGGGAGGATGTAGAAATATTTGGCTTCAAGGAACTCCATTTAGAGGTTGACTAAAAAAAAGTAAGGTTAGGTGATTCTATAGTGCCACTGAATTTTTGGCTATAGAAAATATTGATAGAAGTACAGTAATTAAAGATAATGCAGAGTTCAAAAAGGTCTATAAAATTAGGTCATGGATGGGTATGTCTTTACGTATTTGATCTACAGCTTGATCTGTACGGGATTTGGTAAAAATCAACATAACTTTGAGGCTGACTAATTTCTTATTCCTCCTGTTGATGTTATCTTGTTGAATATGGATCACTAGAATGATAAAGAGCACTGCTGGTGATACCTAACAGCTCTGAGATGATGTTTTGTGAACTATGTGAAGCACTGTTAATACCAAGGTGACTGGTAATGTGGGGATTTTTTTTGTTTTGTTTTAAACACCATCTGTCTCGTCGAGGTACGTTGACCCGAAAAAGAAGAAACAGGCTCACCATTACTGTCTTGCCATCTGGCATGCCAACATTACAGCTCAGATGCTCTAGTCTGGCTAACTGGTTTCCCCAAATCCCATTATAAATGTTACCTTGTTTGCTTATGAAATTTTGGTAATCTGTACATGCTGGCTGGCCTGGTGATGGAAAAGTTTCTTCCTTGTTTGGACTGTTAGTATTTGGTGTGCATCTTAGAAATTGGTTGGCTTATTTCTCTAGGTTGTATGACTCACTCATGTGTGCTGTTATTGTCTTAAGTTCCTGCATTTTTGGGTTGTAGGGAGTCATCACTTTGTAAGACCTCATTGAACTGAGTTGTTTTAAACTGTTTTCCCTTTAAAATTCTCTTTTTAAACAGACCTTTGGTCACCGAAGCTCCCCACTAAGTGCTATGCTGGTGAATCTGTACATGGAACAACTTGTAGCAAAGAAGTTTTCTTCCATTATCCCCCTCACTTGGCTCTGGTATGTTGACAACATACTCATCATAACTCCTGGAAGATTTGACGAAACTGCACTAAAGCACAAGTTCAGCCCTTCATCCAGTTCATGCTCAAAGTCCAATGCATTCTCCCTTTCCTTTATGTTCTACTCTGCAGATCTGATAGTAAACTACATTTCAAAGTCGACAGCAACCCTGCCAACACAATCTCCTCCACTTCTCACACTAACACCAAGACTAAATGTGGCATCATCATTGACTTCTTCCTAGGTACTCTTTGTATCTGCAGTATCCTTGAAGAATGCTCATTCCTGAAACTTCATTATCCCCATTCTATCACAGATGCAGTAAACATTCAACTTGCCTGGATGGAAATAAATGGTATAAAATACAGACACAATAAAAAAATCAACAAAAGCAGTATAATGTGAAGATCGTTTGGCTTGATAAAGCCCAGTGTGTGTGAAACATTGTCATTAAATAATCTCGCATTATACTGCTTTTGTTTATTTTTCCTTCAACTTGTCTAGATGAGACACCATCAAGACAAGTCCTCCTTAACTCTATTGTCAAAGTTGTCTGCAATATTTTCTCCACCAAATTCCAAGTATCCACCCTGAATCAATGATGATCTAGGACATTATCAGTAAATGACAAAGTCCAAACCACTGCAGGGATATAGACATTGCTTCCTTTGCAATAACTTGAGAAAATCAGAGACCTCCACGTGTGTGTGAATGCCAGTATGCCAGGAGAATATCCCACTTGACAAATTAGAAGATGCACAACTCATGGCCAAGGAAGATAATGCCAAGAAACCAGGATCCTAGGAGCATCACTTGTTAGCATATCCATTAACATCAACCAGAACAGCTTGTCAGGAAGCTTCCCACATGACAACAGTCCATAAATATAAAAACAGAGAACTGCAGTAGGCCCACTTTCCAGACATATTTGTCCAACCTTTTATTAAGCTACCCAAAGTTTTCTTCAACAAATCTAGCCTAACTCATAACCTCAGTGTTTCGTACTGTGTGTGTGTGTGTGTATATATATACACACATCACATTCACTCCATGCTTATCTGTTTATAACTTGATAAAGCCCACTGTGTGGGTGAAATGTCATCAATAAAGGACCACATACTGTACTGCACTTGTGGGTTTAACGCTTGATTTTGACTGTAATAATAGTAAGACTATAGGAGAATCGAGGGACATTTAGCATTGTCAAGCACATACACATGATACAGACACATCTTGCCCCCATAGATGACACCTGACCACTTCACTTCTCACCTGTAAAGTTGTCTCTGTCTTGATAAAAGTTTAACTCAGAGTAGAGCATCTACACTAAAGGTTTGTTCTCTTCCAAATCTTCCTGGCACTACTTGCAATCCAATAAATATTACAGTATACCACTGTAAGGATTGCAATATTAGTTCAGTAATTGTGAGGATAACAGTATTATTAAGGGATAACAATAATGGTTAATCTCTACTCTACAGACTGAATGTGGACCCAGAACACAACCCATACTACCAGAAGCCATATGAGGGACCACTTCACATTCCAGCTGACCCCTACCACAAGCCTGACCCTTACAGCCTCCACAGCCAGACTATCAGCCACCAGCACCCAAGCCTTCATACAGACCACCTCAACCAAGCTACCACAAACCCCGCAAGCCTGAACCCAGTTACGGCATACCAACCCACAAACCTGCCTACCGGAACTAGAAGAGCTGGATATACCGTCATTACAACACTATTGCATTTGCACTAGTTATACACTATATGTATGTATGTATATATATATATATATAATATATAATATATAATCCCCCATAGGGAGTAATATAGTACGTGGAATGGGAGATCATTATGTTTGATTCAAGCAAGTGGAAGATAATGCCATCACCTTGAATCATAAGCCCTTCATCAAGGAACCACTGTAAAGGGTTTGCACTAGTTAGTGTAATAACATCACTTTTATCTATATGTAAAAGTAAGGTATATTTTCTAATTGTATTTATTTGACTAATCTGAAATATATAATTACTAAATTTTGTTTTTACCTGAAATCCTGAGAGCATTGAGCAATCCCTTGACAATTATACATTCATTATACTATTCATTACATTCACAGAATCAAGCCCACAAGTCATTCAGCATTGCATGGGTGATAATGCTGTATAACCCCTGTGGTTTAGCACTTCTATTTGATTATAATAATAATGGGTGATAATGTAAGAGCAAAGTGTAGAAGTAAATCATAATTGAAGTAAATTGGTTCACTATTTTCATGAAACACTAAAGGAGTCAACAGTGCCTTGAGAAGCAGGAGGTAATCACATTTGATTCAAGGATAGTTCGATAATGATGACACGGGGTCAAAAGCTCATATACAGTGTAAGACTAACGCTCACTAGCTCAGCATTGGAACAGCACACTGCTTGGGGGGGAAAAAAAAAATATGGAAGGGCCTAACAGCATTAAGTTTCTGCCTCTATACCTTTCTTTTTGTTTGTAATGAATGTGCTGCTGTTCCTGTCTCTGTTTTGGTGATACTTGGCATGCCTCTGACTGCCTATAGCTATGCAATTGTCTGTTACTGTCCAACTAACTAAACTGTGTAACTACCTACTTGTGAGTGTCAAAGAAGGGTAAATTCCCATTATTTGGCCAGTTTCTTAGGTTCAATTGATTGCCAGGAATTAACTATCATACTTATGTTTAAAGAAGAGCGGATGAAAGAATGGGAGAGGCTCTCAAGAAATTTTGCTGAAAACAAGAAAAATATTTGGAGTGAGATAAACAAGGTAAGAAAGCCTAGGGAACGAATGGATTTGTCAGTTAAAAACAGAGTAGGGGAGTTAGTAGATGGGGAGCTGGAGGTATTGGGTAGATGGCGGGAATATTTTGAGTAACTTAAATGTCGATGAAAAAGGGAGGCGGTAATTTCATGTACTGGCCAGGGAGGTACAACATAGTTTAGGAGTGAAGAAGAGCAGGATGCGAGTGTGGGGGAGGTGTGTGAAGCATTACGTAGAATGAAAGGGGGTAAAGCAGCTGGAACTGACAGGATCATGACAGAAATGTTAAAAGCAGGGGGGATGATATAGTGCTGGAGTGGTTGGTATTTTTGTTTAATAAATGTATGAAAGAGGGGAAGGTACCTAGGGATTGGCAGAGAGCATGTATAGTTCCTTTATATAAAGGGAAGGGGGATAAAAAAAAGTGTAAAAATTATAGGGGAATAAGTTTACTAAGTATACCAGGTAAAGTGTATGGCAAGGTTATTATTGAAAGAATTAGAGGTAAGACAGAGTAGGATTGCAGAAGAGCAAGGAGGCTTTAGAGTGGGTATGGGATGTGTAGATCAAGTGTTTACAGTGAAGCATATATGTGAACAGTATTTAGATAAAGGTAGAGAAGTTTTCATTGCATTTATGGATTTAGAAAAGGCATATGATAAGAGTGGATAGGGGAGCAATGTGGCAAATGTTGCAAGTGTATGGAATAGGTAGTAAGTTACTGAAGGCTGTAAAGAGGAGGAGGAGGCTGGAGGCAGTGGAGATGTCCTGTCTAAGGGCAATGTGTGGTGTAAATATTATGCAGAAAATTCGGAATGTGGAAATTAGGAGAAGGTGTGGAGTTACTAAAAGTATTTGTCAGAGGGCTGAAGAGGGGTTGTTGATGTGGTTTGGTCATTTAGAGAGAATGGATCAAAGTAGAATGACTTGGAGAGCGTATAAATCTGTAGGGGAAGGAAGACGGGGTAGGGGTCGTCCTAGAAAAGGTTGTTTTGTGGGCGAGGGGCTTGGACTTCCAGCAAGCATGTGTGAGCGTGTTAGATAGGAGTAAATGGAGACGAATGGTTTTTGGGACATGACGATCTGTTGGAGTGTGAGCAGGGTAACATTTTGTGAAGGGATTCAGGGAAACCAGTTAATTGATTTAGTTGGACTTGAGTCCTGGAAATGGGAAGTACAATGCCTGCACTTTAAAGGAGGGGTCTGGGATGGTGACAGCTGGGAGGGACTATTCTCAGCTGTCGTATCTGAGCGCCTCTGCAAAGACAGTGATTACGTACGAGTGTGGTGAAAGTGTTGAATGATGATGAAAGTACGTATTTTCTTTTTGGAGATTTTCTTAAAAACGTATGTTTAAGTCACTAATTTTGCACGTACTGTACTTGGCCAGGTGAAGGTCACACACAGGCAATAAGTAAGCAATGTCTAATCACACGTGGTGAATAATGAAGTACAGTGGACTCTCGATAATTCTTTCCAGAATGCTGTTCGAGTGCCGTTACTGAACAAATTTGTTCCCATGAGGTCGAATATAAATTAGATTAGTCATTTCAGACCCCAAAAATACACTTACAAAAGCACTTACAAAAATACACTTACATAATTGTTCGAGTTGGGAGCTGTACGAAAACCGAGGGTCCACTGTAATTTGTTTAAATTCATAAGATGCCATCCTAGTATATGCCAGTGTTATACTAATCTGAACTCAGGAAACTGGTTTGGTGTAATATACTTGTCCTTATGTCTGACTTCTTTAGTAGTTTCTCTTCCAGGTACAGTGGACCTCCGGTTAACGGCCATAATTCGTTCCAGAATGCTGTTCAAGTGCTGTTACCGAACGAATTTATTAACTTAAGGAATAATGTAAATTAGAGTAGTCTTTTTGGACCCCCAAACATACACTTACAAAAGCACTTAAAAAAATACACTTACATAAATGTTAGTGTTTGGAGCCGGCCGTTAACCGGGGGTCCACTGTATTATGTGCATCTTACCTTGCTCCAAATTTCAATATTCTGCACTTACTGGTGCTGAATTCTCAGTAGCCATTTGTTTGACCAATCTGATAGCCTGTTCAGGCCCTCTTATTTTCCTGTGGTCATCTTCTGTTCATGTCCTCAATTTCGGACTCTTCCGTAAACATTGACATACAGTGGGCCCCCGCCTAACGAGCACCCCGGAAATCGTACAATTATGTAAGTGGTATAATATTGCAAGTGCTTGTGGAAATGTATTTTTGGGGGTCTGAAATAGACTAACCTACGTGACATTATTTCTTAAGGAAGTAAATTCGTTCGGTAATGGCACTTGAGCAGGCTTCTGGAATGAATATTGCTCATTAGGCGGGGGTCCACTGTATATGATAATCAGATAATCAAAACTATGAATATTATTATTTATTGGACCAAATAGTCTCCTGGTCTTCCTTATTCTTAAAAAGAACTTAAACATGAACACAGTTTATTACTGATTTTTTTTTTAAGCCTGACCATATAATTCATTAGTTTTTCTTAAGCAAAATACCACACACTTGATAAAGCAGATCCAACCCATTCACATTTTCCTTTTTCAATAACATTTAATTTAAATCTTTTTGTTTTAATACTTTTTATATTTTTCCTCCTCTCCTATCACAGTGAAATGATGGCACCTACTTTCAATATTTCCTTCTCTTCTTATCCTCGTATTTACAGGCACTTGGTACTACACCCTTCTTGCTCACACCCTCAAAAGTAAAACCAAATATTGGAAGATCAGATACTTCAATAAAGTTAACACAGTAAGTATACAATGAAATTCTCAAACTAATCAAAGCAAGAAATTACTTTGAAATCATTAAAAATAATTCTTTTAAAATACAATCTAATACTTTACAATTACAAACAAATGAAACAAAATATATAATATAAACTGAACCACCAAAGCTAACTGGTGAAAATGATAAGAGATAGAGCAAACTTGATTACCCTCCACAGACTTACCTGATTGGTTTCAAGGGCTCTTCTACCCTTATGCTCTGGCCACCTTGTTGATCACTGGTCAACTAAACATGCTGCTAGCAGCCCATACACGGACAGCCATCATAACCTTGTTGATCAGGCACTTTCAGCAAATACTGATCCAATTTCCTCTTGAAAACGTCTACCTTTGATCTGGTAGCATCTGTCCAAGGAACATGATGCATAGTTTTCCACTCTCAATCTTGCTGGTTAAGATACAACTGTCCAATATTAGGGATTAAATATGAACAAATTTAGTTGTCAATATGTTGGGTTTATTATCACTAATTTCTGAATGTTGTCAATTGACTGAAGTGAATAATTTAGCTGAAATTACTAATAGGAACCTATCTAAAAACTGCACATCTTAAAATTATCAATGGTCTGCTATCCACTGCCAATTAGTGGGGCATGAGAGATTTATAAAGTCTATAAAGGTAAACTAGTTACTGTCAACAAATTCATCAATGAATGATAAAAGATTGAATTGCATACACAATGGTTAAGGACAAACTTAAAATAATTCAGCTATAAGTGCCAATAAACATGTATAAGGTTGTTCATTCACTGCCTACATTAAGTTTACTGACCAATTTACCTAAAAATTTCCTCATACTCTCTGGGTTATTGGGTAATGTTCAATTTGTATCTCATTCTGATCTAAGCAGTAGTCTAGATGGCTTTTATTCTAAATTGAACATCTTCATATGCTATGTACACTTCAGAATGAAACCAACACCTAAACAGCCCAATCCCTAACGCTGTGGAGGTCCAATATTTACACATGGCTAATATATAACAAGATTTTTTTTTTTCCAACAAGTCTGCCGTCTCCCACCGAGGCAGGGTGACCCAAAAAGAAAGAAAATCCCCAAAAAGAAAATACTTTCATCATCATTCAACACTTTCACCACACTCATACATAATCACTGTCTTTGCAGAGGTGCTCAGATATGACAGCTGAGAATAGTCCCTCCCAGCTGTTACTATCCCAGACCCCTCCTTTAAAGTGCAGGCATTGTACTTCCCATTTCCATTTCAACAGAATGTCTATAAAAAAAAAAAAAAACACTTGTCTCCATTCACTAACACATTCACATAAGCCTGTTGGATACTTGGGTCCCTAAAACTTGAAAGCTTCTTTTATCCCCTCCTTCCAACCATTACTGGGATGACCTCTACCTCTCCTACCTTTCACCTCTGCAACATCCTATCCCTCTCCATCCTCCTTAGATGCCCAAACCACCTCAGCAACACCTTTTCAGATCTCTGAATTGCATCCTTGGCCACCCCACACCATATTTTGATTCCTACACTCTGAACCCTCTTGTATAATATTCACACTGCACAGTGTCTCAAACATGACATCACCGTTCCAGGGTGACCCAAAAAGAAAGAAAATCCCCAAAAAGAAAATACTTTCATCATCATTCAACACTTTCACCACACTCATACATAATCACTGTCTTTGCAGAGGCGTTCAGATACGACAGCTGAGAATAGTCCCTCCCAGCAGTCACTATCCCAGACCCCTCCTTTAAAGTGCAGGCATTGTACTTCCCATTTCCAGGACTCAAGTCCAACTAAATCAATTAACTGGTTTCCCTGAATCCCTTCACAAAATGTTACCCTGCTCACACTCCAACAGCTCGTCAGGTCCCAAAAACCATTCGTCTCCATTCACTCCTATCTAACACGCTCGCACATGCTTGCTGGAAGTCCAAGCCCCTCACTTTTTAATTTTATATTTATTTATGCATTTTATATGGTTTAGCTCTTCTATTTGATTATAATAATAATATGCATTTTATGAAGGGGAAAACCTTTCAGCACATTTATACAATTTATGAAACTAAAGATTAATTAAAATCCATCGTCCATTACCACCATATGATCTACCTACCAAATTTTTCTTGAATGGACTAGGTAAGATAAAGTTACTTTATCTAGTACAGTATTGCATAAATTTTAAAGGTTAAGTTGCTTAGTTTTTCTGCAAAATATTAAAAAATGAATACCATGTTAATTCACATACATATATTTGACCATACGTTAAACAAAATTTAAATACAATCATATTTTTAATAAAATTTTGCTTGTTTGACCTACCAAGTAATAAAACAACATACAGTATACGTTACTATATTAAATGTTTTATAACTTCATTACAATTAGCAATGCGGTAAATTTATTTATTCATTTTTAATAGTGACTGCAAGAGTTCAATTCAAATCTATATGTCTTCTTTTTATGACTGACAGTTTGAAAAAACAAAAACAAAATGAAAATAAAAAAACTTACAAATCCAAAATTATCATTCTATATATTATCCAGCAAAGTGTTAGTCTCAGCAAAAGTGGTTGGTAACTAAGTTATTCATATTTCTAAATATGCCTCTCAAGTAACCTGTACTGAAAAGCACCTAAATCTTACAAGTTTATCGACCCCTCTTGGAACTACCACGTCCTGATTTTGACTTCTTTGCAGATTCAGGCTTTTCATTAGACTGGAAAAAAAAAATGCAGGTATTAACAAAACTAGGATATAATGTAATCTCTATCACTGAGAACCTTAAAAGTTAATACATATCATAAACAGGCTCTATGTGTTGAATGCAAGATCTTAAAAATAAAATTAAAAAAGCGGAGTATGCCCCACAATAAACTATTCTTCTGTAAAATAAAGTACAGTAGGGCCCCACTTACACTGAAGGTTAGGTTCCAAGCTACCGCTAGAAAGTGGACATCGCTGGAAAGCAGAACGCCATTTTTTCCACTTATAAATGCCAGATAACAAGTATACACTAACATATATTAAGTTAACAATAGAACTAGGCATTAAAAACAATAAAAAGTAAAACACACACAGTACACTCATTACTTACCTAAAATATATGTAGTCTTAATGTAGGGTGAGAGGTGAGTAGTATTTATTTGTAGGAAGTCAGGTGTAGGATGTATGGTAGCTACCCAGGACACCCCACCCACACACAATATACTACATTTAAAGTGCCCCAGAGCAATAAAATTCATATACAGTACATACATTACTTACCTTAACCCTTTCAGGGTTCAGAGGCCAAATTTCAGAGGGTGCACCAGTGTCCAAGAATTTAAAAAAAAAATTCTTATTTTTTCTTATGAAATGGTAGAGAATCTTTTTCTGAAGGTAATAAAAAAAAAGTATGAAATTTTATGGAAAATTGACAAAATTATGCTCTCGCGAATTTTAATGCGTCAGCGATATGTATGCATCAGCGATTTTGCCGACTTTGACTCCCATTTTAGGCCTATTACATTATTCCAGTCGACCAAATTCTTAGCTATTTCAATAGTATTACTTCTATTCTATCGATTGAGCACAAGAAATCGCCCAGTCAACTGTTTCAACTACAAAATAAAGTGATCAGAAATTGGTAATTTGGCTAATTTCACACAAATTCACAGGCTTTACACATGAATTCCATTTTGATTTTTTATTCACAAAACATATTTATTCACACCAAATAACAGAAGATTTACTGTTATGCAATACTGTAATAATTGTATAAATAACATCAGGGCATTCGTGAACGCATATTAGACACACCAGTTGATGTGTATTGGATGCATGATGTGATCTGTTTACTCTTGAACATCGGCAAAAATCGAACATTTCTGCTACTTTGAGCTCAATTTCATTAAAATCATCTCTATTTCTATATCTTCCATCCTAGGTAGTAGACAGCAACCACCCAGGGAGGTACTACCGTCCTGCCAAATGAGTGTAAAATGGAAACCTGTAATTGTTTTACATGATAGTAGGATTGCTAGTGTCTTTTCTGGCTCATAAACATGCAAGGTTTCAGGAACATCTTGCTACTTCTACTTACACTTAGGTCACACTACACATACATATTCTTCTTCTTTCAACACGTCGACCGTTTCCCACCGAAGCGGGGTGGCCCAAAAGGAAAAACGAAAGTTTCTCCTTTTACATTTAGTAATATATACAGGAGAAGGGGTTACTAGCCCCTTGCTCCTAGCATTTTAGTCGCCTCTTACGACACGCATGGCTTAAGGAGGAAGAATTCTGTTCCACTTCCCCATGGAGATAAGAGGAAATAAGAACAAGAACTAGTAAGAAAATAGAAGAAAACCCAGAGGGGTGTGTATATATATGCTTGTACATGAATGTGTAGTGACCTAAGTGTAAGTAGAAGTAGCAAGATGTACCTGAAATCTTGCAACACATACATATACAAGCATATATATACCCCACCCCTCTGGGTTTTCTTTATTTTCTTGCTAGTTTTTGTTCTTGTTTATTTCCTCTTATCTCCATGGGAAAGTGAAACAGAATTCTTCCTCCGTAAGTCATGCGTGTCGTAGGTGGCAACTAAAATGCTGGGAGCAAGGGGCTAGTAATCCCACCCTGCCTTGGTGGGATAAGACTGGTTTGTTGAAAGATCTTCCATTCTATCAAATGAGACCAAGAAACTGAGAATACAACAATGAAAACCATACAAAAATACACTGCAAAGTCGCTGTTTTAAGCCAAAAACATGGTCGCTGCAAGATTTATTTTACATGGTGCATACTTACTGCAGACCCATTCTCTCATATCTAGGCCCAGATTTACTGCTCAGAGCTTATCTGAGTGAGCTGAGCTAATCACGTAGTACCATGGCATGGACACTGGCTTCAAAGCTGTAGAACTTTGGCACAGACCCTCAAGGGGTTAAGTCTTTTTCTTGACAAATAAAACTGAATACTTATGCTTGTGATTTTTTGTACAGAATTCACTGCCAATGATAAAGTACTTTAAATTATGGAATTGTAAGTAGGGTAAACTGTTGGTTAACAAGCGATCTGTTAACACATTTTTGCCTTAACATGGTTGCAAAATTGCAACTTATTTTTGAACACACCATATTAATCAGGTTACACAGCTAGTACATGCAGGGACAAATGTAGGTGCTGGGTTCTTTTCCCTCCATCTCATGGTGAGTATAAGGGCAAATCAATTGTCTTATGCCTATGATTCATGGCTTATACATGCAAAATGTGGAGGCTAAAATAAGGATCACTTGCTGTTGAGGATGTAACTGATCTGCAGCACTATATGGTTACTAAGAACACTAGTGAAGCAAGATTTGCGGCAGTTCTATCAACACATTATTTACAGACCAATTTACATAGCATCATTTTGCTAGTTAGCTGGTGGAATCTGGTCTCGCATCGTGATCAGTTCTTAACGTGTAGATAAATGGTTCAGAGAACCGACAAGTTGATGAATTAGACACATGTACAACACTTGGGTATCTTTACTGAGGAAATGTTTTGCTACGCAGTAACTTCATCAGTCCTAAACAAAGAAGAATGGTGAAGAGCAGGAGGAGTTTGAGGTAATCAATCCCTCAGCCTGGAGTTGATGTAATCAGTCCATCCATGTATTCATTTCAAGATTGATGGACTGATTACATCAACTCCAGGCTGAGGGACTGATTACCTCAAACTCCTTCTGATCTTCACCATTCTTCTTTGTTTAGGACTGATGAAGCCACTGTGTGGTGAAATGTGTCCTCAATTCCTAATGTGTTATAAATGTAATTAATGTTCATGATCGAGAATAGGGAATAATCTATGCTGCAGAGAGTAACACTGAAGTAGTTAGACTGGCTGTAGAATAGACACTATGATCAAACCATACCACACTTGTTCAACAGTACTGAATGAGTATACAATATCATCAGATATACTCAACCAACTTAGGGTGATGCACTGTGTAACAACTTCATATTCAAGAATGGTTTGGCTCAAATACTCTTCAGCCAAACACTAAAAGTTGATAATTTTAATGTTGCTTTGAGCAAAGTTGATAAGAAAACTGACCCATCACTTCATAAAATCTGCTTACCTTACGCTTATTAACTCCACTTGATGGCTGGGGTAAAACCTTGAAGAAGGTATCCAAGCGACCTTGGGTACTGCCACTTCGAGCTTTAACAAGTTTCTTCGAGCCGCTGCGAATTCTGTCTTCGTTGAAGCCCTTCTCCTCACACATGTATTTAACTAAACCTTCTTCATCTGGATCTGTCCACTTGAGCTAAAGAATAAAGATTTCATATTTTAGTCAAAGATGATTATATGCAGTTACAAAAGTAGAGCATTCATTATCATGCATATTTTTTTTTTTTTTACTTTGAATAGTTGTAATGCATACTACTCATGGATTCCATTCCAGCCATTCACCCATGTAAAAACAATGGTAGTCTTTCAATCAAATAAAAAACAGAAAAGCATTGCAGTAAACCTACCAACTACTGCTTGTGTTATTTATCCCAACTTTATTGCAAAACCAGTGCTTTTACACAAGAACAGAGCACTACAACAGGCCTACTAGCCCACGCTAAGCAGGACGTGCTCTCATCTAAACATTCTGACAATATACAACTCTATTGCAAAAATAGTGCTTTTCTTTATAAAAACACAAAAATAGATGAGCAGTGAGGTAGACTTATTAGCCCATGCTATGAAGGTCCTACACTCACCAAGCCTTTCCCAATCATTTATTTGTCAATTTTATTTTTTTTTTAGAATTTTGTAACAGTGCTAGAAGAATTAAATTTCAAGTTAGCGGGATTGAGAAGCTGGAAACTTCAGTGATCAGCTGTTGTGTAAAACAGTAAGGGAAGAGGCCATCATGAACAATGGAAGATTATGAAATTTGTGTATATGCAAGTTTTTACTCTAAACCAAATAAGTAGGAATCTAGTGTGGAAGACCCTCTCAGTATGAAAGAATACCACATTTTTCATGCCATGAACAAAATTTTATTTACTAATACCTTATAACTAAAAAAATCTTACGTCAATATCTGCAGGGTCTGCAACTTCTGGTTCTATAAATAACCTCCTGGCTTCCATAAACGCCCAACCTTCTGGTACACTGTACTTCTTCTTATCCAGATGCTTTAATATTTCTTCAATATTCCTGTGTTTACTGATTAGTTCAATGGCTCGCTTAGGTCCAATGCCCCTGATGCTATCACAGTAATCACAGCCCAACAAGATGCACAAGTCGATGAACTGTACAAAACATACATATACTGTACATTAAAAACTAAAACTATGCATTACATTAAAAAAACTGCCTGCATTCAATGTATCTCAACTATGAGACTGGTCTTTCTCACAATACTACTTGAACATTAATGGTCTCATTCAGCAAGAATGAAAAGAACAAGTTTTCCTTAACTTAGTACAGTGGTACCTCGAGTTACGATATTTTTTTGTTTGAGAATGCTGTTCAAGTGCCATTACCAAACGAATTTATCCCCATAAGGAATAATGTAAAATAGACTAGTCCTTTTACACCCCTAAAAATATACTTACAAAAGCATTTAAAAAAATAAACTTACATAAAAGGGCGATTTTGGGGACCATCGTAACTCGAGGTACCACTGTATTCAATGTTTTTTTCCTCCCTGTTTTCCTTAAACGAAACGCAATGCCATGGCAATGAAACACAATGCCATGGCAACGAAACACAATGCCATGGCAACGAAACACAATGCCATGGCAACGAAACACAATGTCATGGCAACGAAACACGATGCCATGCTTTCTCTACTCTTGATTTAACTCTGGTTATCAATTGCTTTGCTACTATTTTTTTTTTTATTAACACATCGGCCATTTCCCACCAAGGCAGGGTGGCCCGAAAAAGAAAAAACTTTCATCATCATTCACTCCATCACTGTCTTGCCAGAGGCATGCTTACACTACAGTTATAAAACTGCAACATTTAACATCCCTCCTTCAGAGTGCAGGCACTGTACTTCCCATCTCCAGGACTCAAGACCAGCCTGCCGGTTTCCCTGAATCCCTTCATAAATGTTACTTTGCTTCCACTCCAACAGCACGTCAAGTAGTATTAAAAACCATTTGTCTCCATTCACTCCTATCAAATACGCTCATGCATGCTTGCTGGAAGCCCAAGCCCCTCGCACACAAAACCTCCTTTACCCCCTCCCTCCAACCTTTCCTAGGCCGACCCCTACCCCGTCTTCCCTCCACTACAGATTTATACACTCTCAGTTCAACAAAACTGAGTAAAGTAGGTCCCCAGTTTACAAAGTTCCCCACTTATGATACTGGCACTTTGGAATCAATTACAGTGGACCCTCGCTATTCGAACACTCCAAAACTCACCCTTTTATGTAAGTTTATTATTGTAAGGGCTTTTATAAATGTATTTTTGGGGGTCTGAAATGGACTAATCTAATTTACATCATTGCTTATGGGAATAAATTCGTTTGGTAACAGCACTTGAACAGCATTCTGGAATTAGGGTGAGTTTTGGAGTGTTCGAATAGCGAGGGTCCACTGTACTTATGAATGCTAATCTGCTATGATCATTACTAATATTCAAACAAATTATTTTAAATATTTTTTTCAGCATTTTTACCAAATGCATCCATACTTGGTTATATTCACTGTATGTATATGAATGTATATAAGTCTTCTTTCTTGCAACACACCGGCCGCATCTCACCAAAGCAGGGTGGCCCAAAGGAAAATGGAAAGTTTCTCTTTTTCTTTTCTTTCAACACATCAGCCGTTTCCCACCGAAGCAGGGTGGCTCAAAAGGAAAAATGGAAATTTCTCCTTTTACATTTAGTAATATATACAGGAGAAGGGGTTACTAGCCCCTTGCTCCCGGCATTTTAGTCGCCTCTTATGGCACGCATGGCTTACAGATTAAGAATTCTGTTCCACTTCCCCATGGAGATAAGAGGAAATAAGAACAAGAACTAGTAAGAAAATAAAAGAAAACCCAGAGGGGTGTGTGTGTATATATATATGCTTGTACATGAATGTGTAGTGTGACCTAAGTGCAAGTAGAAGTAACAAGACATACCTGAAATCTTGCATGTTTATGAGACAGAAAAAAGACACCAGCAATCCTACCATCATGTAAAACAATTACAGGCTTTCGTTTTACACTCACTTGGCAGGACGGTAGTACCTCCCTGGGCGGTTGTTGTCTACTAACATACTACATTTAGTAATACTATACTATACAGGAGGAAATAAAAACAAGAACTAGTAAGAAAATAGAAGAAAACCCAGAGGGGTGTATATATATATGCTTGTAATGTATGTAAGTACAGTGAACCCCCGGTGTTCGTGATGCTCCAAACTCGAACAATTATTTAAGTGTATTTTTGTAAGTGCTTTTGTAAGTGTATATTTGGGGGTCTAAAAGGACTAGTCTAATTTACATTATTCCATATTGGAACAAATTCCTTTGGTAACGGCACTTGAACAGCATTCTGGAACAAATAAATCACGAACACTGGGGGTCCACTGTACAGTGGACCCCCGAGTTTCGTAAACCTCGGAAATCGTACAATTATGTAAGTATAATATTGTAAGTGCTTGTGGAAGTGTATTTTTGGGGGTCTGAAATAGACTAACCTACGTGACATTTTTCCTTAAGGGAGTAAATTCGTTCGGTAATGGTGCTTGAGCAGACTTCAGGAGTGAAGTTTTTACGAAACTCGGGGGTCCACTGTATATGTATATATTTTTTTTCAACAAACCGGCCATCCACCAAGGTAGGGTGACCCAATAAAAAGAAGAAACTTTCATCATCATTCACCCCATCAGAGGGGCAAATATATATGCATACTTGCATAATAAATAAAATAAATACTGTACATACATAGCTGGACTTGAGTCCTGGAGGTGGGCCGTAGTGCCTACACTCTGAAGGAAGGGTTTGGGATATTTGCTGTTTGGACGGTCATCTCAACTGTTGCATCTGTGCACCTCTGGCAAGACAGTGATAGTGAATAATGGTGAAAGTGTCTTTTTTGGGTCACCCTACCTTGGTGCAAGATGGCCAGTGTTAAAAAAATATATTTATATACAGTGGAACTCCAGTGCTTGAACTTAATTGGTTCCTAGATGGTATTCAAACTGCGAAAAGTTCAATGTCCAAAACAGTATTTCCCAGGCTTTAATTATCAGTCTCACACACTGGAGAATGTTGAACTGACTCTTCCAAAAGTCTCTGAGAGATAGGTTAGTGTCAGAGGTCACTTCAAAGCAATTGAAACAGAGGTTTCGTGTAAAGTTTTGTACAAATGAATTTTAAACAAGTCAACAAGTTTGGACTCCAAAAAAATGTTAAAGATTGGGTCAATTTTTTCTGAACAAAATTGTTCAGACTCTGGTTTGTTTAAGGTCCAATATGTTCGAACACTGAGGTTCCACTGTGTGTGTGTGTTACATAGTATACATGTATATATTTCTTTCTTCAACACATCGCCGTTTCCCACCGAAGCGGGTGGCCCAAAAGGAAAAATGGAAGTTTCTCCTTTTACATTTAGTAATATATACAGGAGAAGGGGTTACTAGCCCCTTGCTCCCTGCATTTTAGTCGCCTCTTACGACACGCATGGCTTACGGAGGAAGAATTCTGTTCCACTTCCCCATGGAGATAAAAGGAAATAAACAAGAACTAGGAAGAAAATAGAAGAAAACCCAGAGGGGTGTATATATATAGTGTACTATTAATATTTTCATTCCAATGCTGTTATGCCATACAAAGAATTATCTAGAATGATGTAATAGACTAGTCTGACCAAAATACACTTAAAGTTAAATAAACTTAATAAGGTGTGTTGGGACCATGTAGTCAAGTACCACTGTATATCTGACATGAATGTAGGGGACCTAAGTTAAGTAACAAGAATACCTGAAACTTCATGTTTATGAGACAGAAAAAAGACACCAGCAACCCTACCATCATGTAAAACAAGTACATACAGGCTTCCGTTTTACACTCACTTGGCAGGACGGTAGTACCTCCCTGGGCGGTTGCTGTCTACCAACCTACTACCTAGATTTATTTTGTTCCATCCCGTATAAATAATTATCAGAATCTTAACAATGCTTCCTCTGCTCTTTCAATTTTTTTTTTTTTCAACAAGTCGGCCGTCTCCCACCGAGGCAGGGTGACCCAAAAAGAAAGAAAATCCCCAAAAAGAAAATACTTTCATCATCATTCAACACTTTCACTTCACTCATACACAATCACCGTCTTTGCAGAGGCACTCAGATACGACAGTTTTGAATAGTCCCTCCAAACTGTCACTATCCCAGACCCCTCCTTTAAAGTGCAGGGATTGTACTTACCATTTCCAGGACTCAAGTCTGGCTAAATCTATAATAACCGGTTTCCCTGAATCTCTTCACTAAATATTACCCTGCTAACACTTCAACAGCTCGCCAGGTCCCAAAAAACATTCGTTTCCATTCACTCCTTTCTAACACGCTCACACATGCTTGCTGGAAGTCCAAACCCCTCGCCCACAAAACCTCCTTTACCCCTTCCCTCCAACCTTTTCGAGGACGACCCCTACCCCTCCTTCCTTCCCCTACAGATTTATACGCTCTCCAAGTCATTCTACTTTGATCTATTCTCTCTAATTGACCAAACCTCTCAACAACCCCTCTTCAGCCTTTGACTAATACTTTTAGTAACTCCACACCTCCTCCTAATTTCCACATTCCAAATTCTCTGCATAATATTTACACCACTCAGTGCCCTTAGACAGAAATCTCCACTGCCTCCTCGCTGCAGCATTTACAACCCAAGCTTCACACCCATATAAGAGTGTTGGTACCACTATACTTTCATACATTCCCTTCTTTGCCTCTATAGATAACGTTTTTTGTCTCCACAGATACCTCAACACACCACTCCCCTTTTTTCCTTCATCAATTCTATGGTTAACCTCATCCTTCATAAACCCATCCGCTGACAAGTCAACTCCCAAATATCTGAAAACATTCACTTCTTCCATACTCCCTCTCTCCAATGTGATATCCAATTTTTCTTTATCTAAATCGTTTGATACCCTCAACACCTTACTCTTATCTTTGTTCACTTTCAACTTTCTACCTTTACACACCCTCCCAAACTCGTCCACTAACCTTTGCAACTTTTCTTTAGAATCTCCCATAAGCTCAGTATCATCAGCAAAAAGTAACTGTGTCAACTCCCATTTTGTACTTGATTCCCCATAATTTAATCACACTCCTCTCCCCAACACCCTAGCAATTACTTCTTCTACAACCCCATCTATAAATATATTAACAACCATGGTGACATCACACATCAATATCTGACCTACTTTTACTGGGAAGTAATCTCCCTCTTCCAACACACCCTAACCTGAGCCTCACTATCCTCATAAAAACTCTTTACAGCATTCAGTAACTTACTACCTATTCCATACACTTGCAACATCTGCCACATTGCTCCCCTATCCACTATCATATGCATTTTCTAAATCCATAAATGCAATGAAAACTTCCCTACCTTTATCTAAATACTGTTCACACATATGCTTCAATGTAAACACTTGATCTACATATCCCCTACCCTCTAAAACCTTGCTCATCTGCGATCCTACTCTCTGTCTTACCTCTAATTCTTCCAATAATAACCCTACCATACACCTTACCTGGTATACTCAGTAAACTTATTCCCCTATAATTTTTACAATCTCTTTTGTCACCTTTCCCTTTATATAAAGGAACTATACACGGTCTCTGCCAATCCTTAGGTACCATCCCCTCTTTCATACATATATTAAACAAAAATACCAACAACTTCAACACAATATCTCCCCCTGCTTTTAACATTTCTGTCATGATCCCATCAGTTCCTGCTGCTTTACCCCTTTCATTCTATGTAATGCCTCACACACCTCCCCCACACTCACATCCTGCTCTACTTCACTCCTAAAAGATGTTATACCTCCCTGACCAGTGCATGAAATTACCGCCTCCCTTTCTTCATCTACATTTAAAAGTTCCTCAAAAAATTCCTGCCATCTACCCAATACCTATAGCTCCCCATCTACTAACTCCCCTACTCTGTTTTTAACTGACAAATCCATTCGTTCCCTAGGCTTTCTTAACTTGTTTATCTCACTGCAAAACTTTTTCTTATTTTCAGCAAAATTTCTTGACAGTGCCTCTCCCACTCTTTCATCTGCTCTCCTTTTCCACTCTCTCACCACTCTCTTCACCTTTCTTTTACTCTCCATATACTCTGCTCTTCTTACAACACTTCTGTTTTGTAAAAACCTCTCATAAGCTACCTTTTTCTCTTTTATCACTCCCTTTACTTCATTCCACCACTCACTCCTCTTTCTTCCTGCACCCACCCTCCTATAGCCACAAATTCTGCCCCACATTCTAATATACTGCATTTTTAAAACTATCCCAACCCTATTCAACCCTCCACTACTCATACTTGCATTTACCCATCTTTCTGCCAATAGTTGCTTATATCTCACCCTAACTTTCTCCTCCCTTAGTTTATACACTTTCACCTCTCTCTTAATTGCTGTTGCCATTTTCCTTATGTCCCATCTACCTCTTACTCTAACTGTAGCTACAACTAAATAATGATCCGATATATCCGTTGCCCCTCTATAAATATGTACATCCTGAAGCCTACCCATCAACCTTTTATCCACCAATACATAATCTAACAAACTACTTTCATTACATGCTATATCATACCTTGTACAGTGGTCCCTCGGTTTTCGTGCATCTCCAAACTTGAACATTTATATAAGTGTATTTTCGTAAGTGCTGTTGCAAGTGTATTTTTGGGGGTCTGAAATAGACTAACCTACGTGACATTATTTCTTAAGGAAGTAAATTCATTCGGTAATGGCACTTGAGCAGCATTCTGGAACGAATTTTCGGCGAAAACCGAGGGACCACTGTTTACTTATTTATCCTCTTTTTCATAAAATATGTATTACTTATTACCAAACCTTTTTCTACACATAGCTCAATTAAAGGCTCTCCATTTTCATTTACCCCTGGCACCCCAAATTTACCTACTACTCCCTCCACAACATATTTACCCACTTTAGCATTGAGATACCCAACCACAAGTACTCTCTCACTTGGTTCAAAACTTCCCAAGCACTCCCTCAACATTTCCCAAAATCTCTCTCTCCTCTACACTTCTCTCTTCTTCAGGTGCATAAACACTTACTATAACCCACTTTTCACATCCAACCCTTATTTTACACCACATAATCCTTGAATTTATACATTTACATTCCCTCTTTTCCTGCTATAACTTATCCTTCAACATTATTGCTACTCCTTCTTTAGCTCTGTTTGAAATCCCTGACCTAATCACATTTATTTCTCCCAACTGAAACTCTCCTACCCCCTTCAGCTTTGTTTCACTTAAGGCCAGGACATCCAGCTTCTTCTCATTCATAACATCCACAATCATCTCTTTCTTATCATTCACACAACAACCATGCACATTCAAACATCCCACTTTGACGGTTTTCTTCTTTTTCTTTTTAGTAAGTTATACGGGAAAAGGGGTTACTAGCCCATTGTTCCATGCATTTTAGTTGACTTTTACAACACGCATGGCTTACAGAGGAAAGATTCTTATTCCACTTCCCCATGGATATGAAAGGAAAAGTAATAAGAACAAGAATTATTAAAATACAATCAAAGAAAAAACTCAGATGAGTGTGTAAACATAAACGTGTACATGTATGTGTAGTGTGACCTAAGTGTAAGTAGCAAGACGTACCTGAAATCTTGCATATTTGAGACAGAAAAAAGACACCAGCAATCCTACCATCATGTAAAACAAATACAGGCTTCCTTTTTACACTCACTTGGTAGGACGGTAGTACCTCCCCGAATGGTTGCTGTCTACCAACCTACTATACCTATACAACCCATATAATATACATACGTACTAGGTAGTAGGTTGGTAGACAGCAACCACCCAGGAAGGTACTACCGTCCTGCCAAGTGAGTGTGAAACGAAAGCCTGTAATTGTTTTACATGATGGTAGGATTGCTGGTGTTTTTTTTTCTGTCTCATAAAAATTGCAAGATTTCAGGTACGTCTTGCTACTTCTACTTACACTTAGGTCACAATACACATGCATATACTACGCATATACAAGCATATATATAAGTAAGTAAGTAAGTAAGTTTATTCAGGTATACACAAATACATTTACATACATTATCATACATAGCAGCATATGTGTAGAGAACCTAGGATAACCCAAAAAAGTCAGACAGAGTGACTTATTCCCCTCTGGGTTTTCTCCTATTTTCTTACTAGTTCTTGTTTATTTCTTATCTCCATGGGGAAGTGGAACAGAACTCTTCCTCCGTAAACCAAGCGTGTCGTAGGAGGCGACTAAAATGCCAGGAGCAAGGGGCTAGTAACCCCTTCTCCTGTATACACTACTAAAATTAAAAAGAGAAACTTTTCTTTTTCTTTTTGGGCCACCCTGTTTCGGTAGGATACGGCCGGTTTGTTGAAATAAGCATATAGATATATATAATGGGAATGTAAAAATAGCAAATTAGAGATTCAAAATACAGGAGGCTAATTATACTTCATCTTCAGTTTGACACCTCAAAAACATATATGGATCAAAATTACCCTTAAATTTTATGACTACTCAAGAACACTTAATATATTCAACTGAACTAGCTCACAATTACATTACACTCACCTCCTCATGATTAATATTCAGCTCTTCCAAAACTTTTGACAAATGGAACTCTTTAATAGGCATTTTCCTGGCTTCACTGAAGGTCATGTGTCTTAACAAGACTGGGGTTTGAAAGGTCAAGGCATCCATGTCCTCCGTTGCTACAGCATACACCTGTAACGTAATTCCCAATGTGAAAACTTGATATTTTTAAACAAATTTCAGGGATCAATTTGTAACCTCAACGTGAAAAGAGCTCAATATTAAATCTTGACGACTAATAAAATTTATACATGATGGTTGCAACCGGAATTGTTATACAGTAGCAAATAGATTGATCCCTAAATTAATTAACACCAGTCATGAATTCAAATACAGACATATTAGAGTACCTTGCTTTGTAGAATGCATACTGGTGTCTACAATTTTTTTTTTTTTGCATTATACACTTCAAAGTACAGTGGACCCCTGCCTAACGAGCACCCCGGAAATGGTACAATTATGTAAGTATAATATTGTAAATGCTTGTGGAAGTGTATTTTTGGGGGTCTGAAATAGACTAACCTACGTGACATTATTTCTTAAGTAAATTCGTTCGGTAATGGCACTTGAGCAGGCTTCTGGAATGAATTTTGCTCGTTAGGCGGGGGACCACTGTACTATTATTTATGATGATGGGATTTCTGGAGATGGATTAGCCTTTAACATATCTTATAGCATAGGTATTAGATAGTAGAGATATCTACACCCAATCCATATGGCCTTAGACTGATAACCATATATGTTAGCCTTAGAAACCCAGGTGAATTGAAGACACACAAAGAGGCTTTTGTGGAAAAAGACACTTATGTACAGTTCAGGACATTTATTAAAGGAAACGTTTCACCACGAGTGGCTTCTTCAGTAGTAATACAGAGAAAAATAAGAAAATGAGTAGTGGTACCACGAGTTTCGGCCATAATTCGTTCCAGAAGGCTGTTCGAGTACCGTTACCGAACGAATTTGTTCCCATAAGGAATAATGTAAATTAGATTAGTCCGTTTCAGACCCCAAAAATACACTTACAAAAGCACTTACAATAATACACTTACATAATTGTTTGAGTTGGGAGCTGTACGAAACTCGTGTATATATAGTGGCAGGAGTCAGGTGGAGTGTCGCGTAGGTAGAGGACGATGTTGGACACCATGAAATTCAGCGAGGCTAAACTAGTGATAAAAGAAGACGATTTAAGACGGAGAAAATGCACAGAAGCTGCCCTAATTGCTGTCAGTAACACTATCCATCAAAAGTCCAGTAGTTATTTTCTCAAAATTGCTAATCAACAGGATATTACCCATTCTGGAGACTGCTGTAACATATCAACAGGTCCCTCTCTAACCCACCCATCTCACCACATTAGTTCCACTACTATTACTACTACCTCTACCCACACAACACTCCACCTGACTCCTGCCACTATACATATACAGTGGTACCTCGGTTAACGATGGTCCCCAAACTCACCCTTTTATGTAAGTTTATTTTTTTAAATGCTTTTGTAAGTGTATTTTTGGGGGTCTAAAAGAACTAGTCTATTTTACATTATTCCTAATGGGGATAAATTCGTTTGGTAATGACACTTGAACAGCATTCTGGAATGAAAAAATATTGTTAACCGAGGTACCACTGTATATACATACTCGTTTTCTTAGTTTTCTCTGTATTAGGACTGAAGAAGTCACTCGTGGCAAAACGTTTCCTTTAACCCTTTGGGGGTCCAAGGGGTCTCTCTGAAACTTGTTCTCAAGGTCCACGAATTTCAAAAAAAAAAAAAAACTATTATTTTTTCTTATGAAATGATAGAGAATCTTTTCCGATCATAACGCCATAAAAATTATGAAATTTGATCAAAAACTAACGGAATTATGCTTTCGCAAAGTTAGTGGTATCCATGACATTTACGCATCGGCTATTTCGCCCACTTTCAGCCCTATTTTCGGCAAATTCCAATGTTTCAGTCTACTAAAATTATAGCTATTTCGCTAGAACTCCATTTCTTCTATCGACTGAGTACAAAAAACCGCCTATTTACCAATTTCAACTACCCAAAATAGTGGTCAGAAAATGGCAATTTGGCCAATTTCACACAAATTTCAAATGATGCCAATTTCAAAATAGGGTCCATAATAAACAAGGCAGACATTCCTGGCACTAAAATAACATCTTCTCTGTTCATTAGTCACGTCTCCAGGCCCCTCTTACATTACTTTTGCTTTCCATTTTGAATTTTTATTCTCACAAAAAATAGAAGATTTACTGTTATGTATACAACTGCATCATAGTAAAAATGGTATAAATAATATCAGCGCACTTGTGCAAGAATATTAGACTCTCCAGTTGATGTGTATAGGATGCATGGTGTGATTTGTTTACTCTTGAACATCGGCTAAAATCAAACATTTTCGCTACTTTGCGCTCAGTTTCAAGGTACTTGTCATCGTGAAACCAGTCAAAATTATCTCTATTTCTGTAATATATCATCTATTCTATAAAATGAGACTAAGAAAACGAGAATACAAGCATAAATACCATATGAAAATAGACTATAAAGTTGCTGTTTTAAACCAAAAACACGGTCAGTTTTTTTTTTTCATTATGCACTGTGTGGTGCAGGAATTTTTTTATACTGCGCACACTGACCGCACAGACCCATTCTATCACATCTAGGCCTAACAGCCTGTTTCTGCTTGATTTGAGGGCGCTAGAATTTAGGTGTACTAGTACGTCAATAACCCCAGGGCGTAAAACGTACTAGTACGATCAAAACCCCGAAAGGGTTAATAAATGTCCTGAACTGTACATAAGTGTCTTTTTCTACATCTTGTCAGTATCACCATACCATTTCTTCAATGAGGCTTTTATTTAGTGAAGTTTCACCAAATGTGGGACTCTTGTCAAGTACCTGCCCTGTATTTGACAAAGCTCCATAGTGGTCAAAACATCATTAAATAAAAGCCTTACTCTGTGTATCTTTGATTCAATATTTGTCAACATTTGCCATCTACTACTACTCCTTGATGTTTACACAGTACCCTTGACTATTTTTTTTTTTTTTGCTATTGACAGAGGATTGTTTTGGAGGGGGTTGAATGAGCATTAAGAAAGGATGGTGTCAATTCATCATCCCAGTACAACATGGCTATGGAAGAAGGAAGTACTCAGCCCAGGTGCCTGGGCTGAGTACTAAATTTGAATGTTAATTTGACTCATACCTGCAGAATACAGGACAAGTGTTGTATAATTTTTTTTTTTATTAACACATCGGCCGTTTCCCACCAAGGCAGGGTGGCCCGACAAAGAAAAACTTTCATTATCATTCACTCCATCACTGTCTTGCCAGAGGCGTGCTTACACTACAGCTACAAAACTGCAACATTACCACCCCTCCTTCAGAGTGCCGGCACTGTACTTCCCATCTCCAGGAATCAAGTCCGGCCTGCCGGTTTCCCTGAAACCCTTCATAAATTTTACCTTGCCTACACTCTAACAGCACGTCAAGTCCTAAAAAAAATTTGTCTCCATTCGCTCCTATCTAACACGCTCACGTACGCTTGCTGGAAGTCCAAGCCCCTCACACACAAAACCTCCTTTACCCCCTCCCTCCAACCTTTTCTAGGCCGACCCCTACCCCGCCTTCCCTCCACTACAGATTTATACACTCTCAAAGTCATTCTATTTTGCTCCATCCTTTCTATATGTCCAAACCATCTCAACAACCCCTCCTCAGCTCTCTGGATAATAGTTTTGGTAATCCCACACCTCCTCCTAATCTCCAAACTACGGATTCTCTGCATTATATTCACACCACACATTGCCCTCAGACACGACATCTCCACTGCCTCCAGCCTTCTCCTTGTTGCAACATTCACAACCTAAGTCTCACACCCATACAAGAGTGTTGGTATAACTATACAGTGGACCCCCGGCTAACGGACACCCAGGAAATCGTACAATTATGTAAGTATAATATTGTAAGTGCTTGTGGAAGTGTATTTTTGGGGGTCTGAAATAGACTAACCTACGTGACATTATTTCTTAAGGAAGTAAATTCGTTCGGTAATGGCACTTGAGCAGGCTTCTGGAATGAATTTTGTTCGTTAGCCGGGGGTCCACTGTACTCTCATACATTCCCCTCTTTGCTTTCATGGATAAAGTTCTCTGTTCCACAAGCTCCTCAGCGCACCACTCACCTTTTTCCCTCGTTAATTCTATGATTCACCTCATCCTTCATATACCCATCTGCTTACACATCCACTCCCAAATATCTGAACACATTCACCTCCTCCATACTCTCTCCCTCCAATCTGATATCCAATCTCCCATTATCTAATTTTTTTGTTATCCTCATCACCTTACTCTTTCCTATATTCACTTTTAATTTCCTTCTTTTACATACCCTACCAAACTCATCCACCAACTTCTGCAACTTCTCTTCAGAATCCCCCAAAAGCACAGTGTCATCAGCAAAGAGCAACTGTGACAACTCCCACTTTGTTAGATTCTTCATCTTTTAACCCCACACCTCTTGCCAACACCCGATCATTCACTTCTCTTACAACTCCATCTATAAATATATTAAACAACCACGGTGACATCACACATCCCTGTCTAAGGCCTACTTTTACTGGGAAATAATCTCCCTCTCGCCTACATACTCTAACCTGTGCCTCACTATCCTCGTAAAAACTTTTCACCGCTTTCAATAACCTACCTCCTATTCCATACATTTGCAACATCTGCCACATTGCCCCTCTATCCACCCTATCATATGCCTTTTCCAAATCCATAAATGCCACAAACACCTCTTTACCCTTATCTAAATATTGTTCACCTGTATGTTTCACTGCAAACACTTGGTCTACACACCCCTTACCATTCCTAAAGCCTCCTTGTTCATCCGCTATCCTGCTCTCCATCTTACTCCTAATTCTTTCAATAATAACTCTACCATATACTTTACCAGGTATACTCAACAGACTTCTTCCCCTATAATTTTTACACTCTCTTTTGTCCCCTTTGCCTTTATACAAAGAAATTATACATGCTCTCTGCCAATCCCTAGGTACCTTACCCTCTTCCATACAATTATTAAATAAAAACACTAACCACTCTAAAACTATATCCCCACCTGCCTTTAACATTTCTATCTTTATCCCCATCAATCCCAGCTGCTTTACCCCCTTTCATAAAAAATTTAACAACCAAAAATATATTTCTGGTTACATATTCCTTTCCATCTTCCCACTAGTTCCACCTCCCCTTCTAACATCTCCCTCTTTTGTTTTTAACAGCCAAATTCATTTGCTTATCAGGTTTTCTCACTTTATTGATCTCTCCAAAACTTAAAGACTCACTCAATGGTTCTCTTTTTGTAATCCCTCACCACTCTTTTAACTTTTCTTTTCCATATATTCTGCCTTCTGTTATATTTCTATTTTGTAAAAACACCTCATATACTTTATTTTTTCTCCTTTACCGCCACCCTACCTCATGACTCCACCAATCCTCTTTTCCCACCCACACCCATCCTCTTATATCCACAAACTTCTGCTACACACACAAGCAATGCATTCTTTAATTTACCACTTCGACCTCCTCCTCCTCATTTCCTGTACTCTCTCTACCTCAACTTTCTCCCAATAGTTGATTATATCTTTTTCCCCTAACTGTCTCTGTCTTTAGTTCATTCTTTCATTTCTTTTACCCACTAATGCTATTCTTTCCATATTCCATCTACCTTTTACTGTGGCTACCACTAAATAATGACCTGATGTATCTTTTGCTTCTCCAAAAATGTGCACATCCCTAAGTCTACTCATTAATCTTTTAACTACTAATACAGTCTGACAAACTGCTATCATTGCACACTATATAAGATTTTGTATACTTATTTACCCTCTTTTCCAATTACCATTTGCCCCACGCACTCCAAACTTATACACTATACCATTTATAACAGTCTCACTCTACCATAATTATTTTTTCACCAAAATTAATATGCTGTACTGAAAAGGAAACAAACTACAATAAGCCCTGCTAGTCAAGTTTTTCAGAGGTGGCATTAGAGTATTACTCCTAAGTAATTCCTTACCTTGCCAGCCTTGGCTAGTGCAGCACACTGGGCCTCAGCTTCACAAGGAGCCTCTATGTAGGGGATCCCCATCAGCCTTAATAAAGTTTTTGCTTCTTCGGAATGAGTTTTTGTGACCTTCACCAGTCGTCGGCTAAATTTATCTATATCTTCTACGTTACCTACCAAAAAAGTAAAATCTATGTACTTTTAACTTTCTTTGGCTTAAAGAATAAAAATAAATGTAGCATGTACAATGTGTGGGTTCAACATCATATTAAACGAAAATTTAAAAAAGAAAAATTATTTAGACAATAACTAATACGTACCAGCAACCTTTTTAGCCATTTCTTAATATGTTCCTGTCAAATTAAGTTTTTATTAATGCACAACTAAAATACAGTGGTCCCCTGAGTTACGTACACCCCGGAAATCGTACAATTATGAAAGTATAATATTGTAAGTGCTTGTGGAAGTGTATTTTTGGGGGTCTGAAATAGACTAACCTACGTGACATTTTTCCTTAAGGGAGTAAATTCGTTCGATAATGGCGCTTGAGCAGGCTTCTGGAGTGAAGTTTTTACGATACTCGGGGGACCACTGTACCTACAATTTTATACTTTATAAGTGTCCTCTTAAAACAAAAGATAAAAAAAGATAATGGGTTGTACAGCACTAAAGCAGATAATAAAGAACAGACAAACACATGAGCAAAGAGACACTGTACCTTAA
This sequence comes from Cherax destructor, assembly GCA_009830355.1. NCBI lineage: Eukaryota > Metazoa > Arthropoda > Malacostraca > Decapoda > Parastacidae > Cherax > Cherax destructor. Next base: position 11,385 of record WNWK01010524.1, on the reverse strand, counting down.
CACTATTTTCACATATTTTATTTGAAAACATTCTGATTTAAAAAGTCAACTCAACATGTTCTAGCGTCAACATTATTTAACCATTTGGGGGTCGACAGGCCTTCTCGAAAACACGTTCTCAGGGTCGAAAATCTTTTGGAAAAAAAAAAAAATTCTTATGAAATGATAGAGAATCTTTTTCCGATCATAACAACACCAAAAGTATGAAATTTGAATGAAAACTTACGGAACTATGCTCTCGCGAAGTTATCGGTCTCGAAGATGTTTATGCATCGGTGATTTCGCCCACTTTGAGCCCTATTTTTGGCCAATTCCAATGTTCCAGTCCACTAAAATCATAGCTATTTCGCTAGAACTCCATTTCTTCTATCGATTGAGTACAAGAAACCGCCTATTTACCAATTTCAACTACCCAAAATACGTAGTGGTCAGAAAATGGCAATTTGGCCAATTTCACACAAATTTCAAATGATGCCAATTTCAAAATAGGGTCCAAAATAAACAAGGCAGACATTCCTGGCACTAAAATAACATCTTCTCTGTTCATTAGTCACGTCTCCAGGCCTTTCTTACATTACTTTTGCTTTCCATTTTGAATTTTTATTCTCACAAAAAATAGAAGATTTACTGTTATGCATCATTGTAAAAATGGTATAAATAATATCAGCGCACTTGTGCAAGAATATTAGACTCGCCAGTTGATGTGTATTGGACACATGGTGTGATTTGTTTACTCTTGAACATTGGCAAAAAACGAAAATTTTCGATACTTTGAGCTCAATTTCAAAGTACTTCTCATTGTCAAACCAATCACAATCATCTCTATTTCTGTAATATATCTTCCATTTTATCAAATGATACCAAGAAAACGAGAATACATCAATAAATACCTTACGAAAATAGACTGCAAATTCGCTGTTTTAAACTAAAAAAACGGTCGGAGTTTTTTTTTCTCATTACAGTGGACCCCCGAGTATCGTAATTAATCCGTTCCAGGAGCTAGTACTTAACACGAAGTTTACGAAATTCGAACCATTATTTCCCATAAGAAATAATGTAAATACAATTAATCCGTTCCACAAAAAAATATTCACATATAAAATAATTAAAAACAATATATATATATACATTTACTTACCTTTATTGAAGAGTTGCAGGCATCTGGAAGATAGAGTAATGAGTAATGAAGGTCCTCTTGGGCATTTTCTTCCAAAACAGGCCTGTTTCATCACAATTAAACACTTGTTGGGGAGGAATTCTTCAGCCTCTACGAAGGGAAATCCCCACTCCCTGCATGCCTGCTACACTCCCTGCATGCCTGCTACACTCCCTGCATGCCTGCTACACTCCTTGCATGCCTGCTACACTCCCTGCATGAATGCTACACTCCTGCATGCCTGCTACACTCCCTGCATGCCTGCTACACTCCCTGCATGCCTGCTACACTCCCTGCATGAATGCTACACTCCCCGCATGCCTGCTACACTCACTGCATGCCTGCTACACTCCTGCATGAATGTTACACTCCCTGCATGACTGCTACACTCCCTGCATGCCTGCTACACTCCTTGCATGCCTGCTACACTCCCTGCATGATGCTACACTCCCCGCATGCCTTACACTCCCTGCATGCCTGCTACACTCCTGCATGAATGCTACACTCCCTGCATGCCTGCTACACTCCTGCATGAGATGCTCACTCCTGCATGAATGCTACACTCCTGCATGCCTGCTACACTCCTGCATGCCTGCTACACTCCTCATGCCTGCTACACTCCTGCATGAATGCTACACTCCTGCATGCCTGCTACACTCCCTGCATGCCTGCTACACTCCTGCATGAATGCTACACTCCCTGCATGCCTGCTACACTCCCTGCATGCCTGCTACACTCCTTGCATGCCTGCTACACTCCCTGCATGAATGCTACACTCCTGCATGCCTGCTACACTCCCTGCATGCCTGCTACACTCCCTGCATGAATGCTACACTCCCTGCATGAATGCTACACTCCCTGCATGAATGCTACACTCCTGCATGAATGCTACACTCCCTGCATGCCTGCTACCCCCCTGCATGCCTGCTACACTCCTTGCATGCCTGCTACACTCCCTGCATGAATGCTACACTCCCTGCATGCCTGCTACACTCCCTGCATGCCTGCTCCTCCTGCATGCCTGCAAACTCCTGCATCCCTGCTACACTCCTGCAGGGAATGCTACACTCCCTGCATCCCTGCTACACTCCCTGCATGAATGCTACACTCCCTGCATGAATGCTACACTCCCTGCATGAATGCTAAACTCCCTGCATGAATGCTAAACTCCCTGCATGCCTGCTACACTCCTGCATGAATACTACACTCCTGCATGAATACTACACTCCTGCAGGGAATGCTACACTCCTCCATGAATGCTACCACAGGGGTGCCACTAGGAAGCTTCTTTGGACCCATGGTGACTTATTTCACAGTGACAATCACTAAATCACCAAAAAAAACACCAAATGTAGTGTGAATGTTTGAAAGAGCGCGCTAGGTAATGTTCTCTCAATGGTAAACAACGCTTCACTGGCGGCGTCCTGCGTCCCGCGCAGGCGCGGGCAGGCGGACAGGTCTAATACGTTACGAACACGAGCGGTTTACGATACTCGAAGTCGTAAAAGCTTACGAAACACGAATTTTACGGTAAGAACCTTCGAAACTCGGGGTCCACTGTATACAGTGTGTGCTGCAGGATTTTTTTTATACTGCGCACACTGACAACACAGACCCATTCTTTCATATGTAGGCCTACCAGCCATTTCCCGCTTAATTTGAGACCGCTAGAATTTACGCGTACTAGTATGGCACCAACCCCTGCTCGTAAAACGTACTAGTACGGCACCAACCCCGAAAGGGTTAAAAGAAGCAAATATATTTAAGGTCTGGCAAGTCTATGACTTTACATAAGTATGACAGACTCCCCATTCTTAAGCTTTAGTTTACTATAATTAGAAAACATGTATCATAATCGTTTGGTTATAGTGTATCTTTCAAATTAAATCTGGTAATGATTCTAGTAATCGCCACTCTCCATAATCCTGTTTCAGACCAGGACTTCCAAATTGGAAAAAGAAATATTACTGGAATAAGAACTACAATGCAAATATTAACCCTTTGACTGTTTCGGACATAGTATATACGTCTTACGAGCCAATGTTTCGGACGTATTTATATGCCTAAATTCTAGCCGCCTCAAATCAAGCAGGAGCAAGCTGGTAGGCCCACCTGTGAGAGAATGGGTCTGTGTGGTCAGTGTGCGCAGTATAAAAAAAATCCTGCAGCAAGCAGTACATGAGAAAAAAAAAACTCCGACCGTGTTTTTGGATTAAAACGCCGACTTTGAGGTGTATTTTCATATAGTATTTATGGTTGTATTCTCTTTTTCATGGTCTCATTTGATAGAATGGAAAACATATTACAGGAATAGAGATGATTTTGATTAGTTTCATGATGTAAACGATCTTGAAATTGAGCTCAAAGTAGCGGAAATGTTCGATTTTTGCCAATGTTCAAAAGTAAACAAATCACACCACGCGTCCAATACACATCAACTGGTGAGTCTAATATTCTTTCACAAGTGCACAGATATTATTTATACAATTTTTACAATAATGCAATAGTCTGCATAACAATAAATCTTCTATTTTTTGTGAATAAAAAATCAAAATAGAAAGCAAGAATAATGTAAGAGGGGCCTAAAGACGTGACTAATGAACAGATAACATCTTATTTTAGTGATAGGGATGTCTGCATTGTTTATTCTGGACCCTTTTTTGAAATTGACATCTTTTTATTTTGCATGAAATTTGGGGAAATTGCCATTTTCTGACCACTTTATTGGGTAGTTGAAATCGGTAAATTGGTGATTTCTTGTACTCAATCGATAGAACAAATGGAGTTCTAAAGAAATAGCTATGAGTTTGGTCGACTGTCCCAATGGAATTGGCCGAAAATAGGGCACAAATTCGGCGAAATTGCTGATGCGTATATATCACTGACATCGCTAACTTTGCAGAGCGTAATTCCGTAAGTTTTCAATCAAATTTCATACTTTTGGTGTCATTACCATCGGGAAAAGATTCTCTATCATTTCATAAGAATTTTTTTTTTTTCCAAAATTTTCCGACATAGAATGAGTTTCAGAATGGGGCCTCCGACAGTCAAAGGGTTAAGAAACAAAGTAAATATAAGTACAGTGGACCCCCGCCTAACGAGCACCCCGGAAATCGTACAATTATGTAAGTATAATATTGTAAGTGCTTGTGGAAGTGTATTTTTGGGGGTCTGAAATAGACTAACCTACGTGACATTATTTCTTAAGGAATTAAATTCGTTCGGTAATGGCACTTGAGCAGGCTTCTGGAATGAATATTGCTCGTTAGGCGGGGGTCCACTGTACAGTAAAGGTTTTTAAGATTTATCTACCTTACAGGTTTATGAAACAAAGAACAACCCAATAAGCCTCCTAGTGCATAACATTTAACAGACTTCCGTTTCACTTGTATGACAGGACAGTAGTAAATCCTTAGCAGTTGCTGTCTGCCTTGGATGTACAGTTCTGCATCACTGGTCACTTCCTACCAACTGGATATCATCCAAAATAACAGTTCTTTACACTGCTTTAGGTTCATTTCCATCTTCTGAAATTTCAGTTCTTTAAGTAGTCAGGTGTAGTTTCCAGCTTCAGCAAAAGAATGCATCTAGATCCACTGTATCTATACTACTTCCCAGATATCTTGATCTCTTGGGTGTTCACCACTTAGTTCACCCCTTGTCTATCTCACTAGATTAGTGTCTAGGCATTATTGCTCTTTCATCTAATTCTTTCTTCCAGCCCGCATGTTACCTCTTTGGGTTTTTTTTCCTAATACATGTATGATCCAAACCCATCTTGGACCCTGCTGCAAGTCACTGAGAACTACTTAACAGGGGTATTTTTTTTTTTTTAAGAATATTGTCAGTCAGTACATGGCTCTTTCTTTCTGCATCTATACCAATATTTTTTTTTTTTTTTTTTTTGAAGCTGTGATTTGATTCCTTGTCCTTACCTTGCATAATATTTTTATATTTTATATCTGAACCTTTTAGCATTTCATTTCACATAGGATCTCTGAAACTGTCTTAGAAAACTTTCCTTTTTGTTAATCTAGTAGGTCCTGTTCATGTTTTTTACTTTAGCCTTCCACAATCTAAATACAAACCAGGATAAATTACTTACATTAAATTCCTCATTCTAATTACAAGAAATAGTTTTTTTTAATATTTTAAGACAGGATTTTACATATAGAATGTTATAACATGCACCATTTTAATGTTTGCCAAGAAAAATGTATATATGCCATGCAAAAAATCAACAAATGAATATTATTTAAAAGCACAAACCTGCTTCTTCAGCTTTTTCCAAAGCCTTCTGTGCCTCTTCCCTTCGCTCCTGTCGCTTCGCTAGTTCTCCACCCTTCATAGTTGGAGGCTTACCATCAAAAACATACATGGGCTTAATTCCATTATCTACCATACGAATGGTTCGATAGAAGAAACCCATCAAGTGACTGCAAACCAATACAAATTTATTTAAATTATGCAGCACTAATATCTACAAATTTTTATACTACCTACTGCATTAGTAGAAAAAATCTGTATGGATAGTTTACCTCCATTGCTGTTACACAAACTGCAATGCTAGACACCTTATTAGCATAATAGATACTAATAGCATATATATAAAATTATTATGAAAACATGAAGCTGAACTTGAGTCCTGGAGATGGGAAGTACAGTGTCTGCACTCTGAAGGAGGGGTGTTAATGTTGCATTTTATAACTGTAGTGTAAAGCACCCCTCTGGCAAGACAGTGATGGAGTGAATGATGACGAAAGTTTTTCTTTTTCGGGCCACCCTGCCTTGGTGGGAATCGGCCGATGTGTTAATAAAAAAAATAAAAAAAATGAAGCTGAAGAAGCTGTCCTTTATTAGTCATACTGTACAGTGATAATAGTAATTACAATGAAGTTTTGCATATGCAGTAAATAAAAAGTGTCAAAACTAAAGGTACCAAATTCAAAGAAATTAATGAAACCAAACATGTACAAAATTTAGTTTTTTTACCTTGTAACTTCTCCATCAGCATTTGTGAGCATGTTACCTTCCTGTCGAACAGCAACAAGGAACTGGTACAAACTCATCGATGCATCCACTGCCACTTTACGACCTGAGAAATATCTTAAACTTTGATAACTTATAATACGTATTGTGATTAAGAGGTGATCTACACAAAAGCAGAGTGCATAAAACAAAAGTATAAAAGTATTAATAAGAGAGCGGATATGGAATTTCTTTAAAAAATTAAATATCTTAGTTACAGTGGACCCCCGGAAATCGAACATTCTTCATTCCAGAATGCTGTTCAAGTGCTGTTACCAAACGAATTTATTCCCATAAGGAATGATGTAAATTAGATTAGTCCATTTCAGACCCCCAAAAATACACCTATAAAAGCACTTACAATAATAAAAACTTACATAAAAGGGCGAGTTGGGAGTGTTCGATTTCCGAGGGTCCACTGTATTTAGTGTACAATGGAACCTCAATATTCGTACATCCCTATATTCATACAACTTGATATTCGCCCAACTTTAAGAAAAATTTGACGCGGTATTCAGACGTTGCCCTGATATTTGACCTAAACAAAACAGTCCATCTGGATGAAGCCTGATGAAAACAAAGCATCACATGCTCTCTCTCATCAGCTTTTGTTCGTTAAGCATCATTTGTACAAGTTCCGTGAAACTTTGTGGTACATGTATTTCATTATTATACTATGGTGTTTTTTTAAATATTTTCATTGAAAATAAGTAATCATGGCCCCAAAAAAGAATAAGTGATCCAAACAAGCCTAAAAGGAAAGTAGAACATGTGTATCAGACCTAGCCACTCAATATCTTATGGCAAAATCCACCATATCATCCATAGTGAAAAATAAAGAGGCAATAAAAGGGGCTGATGTGGCAAAAGGAGTAAAAATTCTTGCTGTGAAAAGGCCACAAATAATTGAAGAAATTGAAAAACTTTTGTTAGTGTGGATTAACTAAAAACAATTGGCAAGTGACAATGTTTCTTAAACACTAACTTGTGAAAAATCAAAGAAGTTATATAGTGATCTTAGGCGAGACTCCTGGGAAACAGTGCTGAAAGTGATGAATTTAAGGCAAGTAGGGGCTGGTTTGATAGGTTTAAAAAAAGGAATGGGATTCATAGTGTAGTAAGGCATGGGAAGGCTGCCACTAACAGAGATGAAGCTGAAAAGTTTGTTAAGGAATTTAAAACCTATGTAGACATTGAGGGATTTATTCCTCAACAAGTCTTTAATTGTGATGAAACTGGTCTCCTTTGGAAAAAGGAGAGAACCTATATTACACACAAAAAAATCATTACTAGGACACTAGCCCATGAAAGACAATCTAACACTCTTGTGTGGTAATGCTAGTGGGGTCTTGAACAGATTAATCCAATGTACATTATTTTTTATGAGAAAAACTGATTCAATATTTGTACAACTCACTATCTGAACAGCCTCCTGGAATGGATTAAGTTTGAATAACGAGGTACCACTGTATTAGGTTTAAGGAATATGAACTACACAAGTCCATTAACAATGCGTGTAACCTGTACACCACCTGTCAAGAATACTTAAGCAATGAAATAGGAATTAAAGTTAATCCTTAGTATACTGTACTACATTCAATGAGATATAAATCTGCGTATATAACCTGGATTCTTTAGACAAAATGCTCAACTCAAAGAAATTAAGGAAATATGAACAGACAAGACTAATATGCACATTATGTCTAAAAGTGATGAGGTAATTAAATTTTGACAAAACAATTTCCAGTGCCCTTGTATGAAACAGTGGACTTGCCAAGATACAACTTGGATTACATTATTTATGAATATGTATATGCAAGGAATTATTACAGCATATATATAGTACAGTTCATACAGATTAAAGTGATTTTTGCTATAGTGGACTGAGAGCACAGTACAGTATTAGTTATTCTATTGGATTTAACAGCCAACTCAGTTTTATAATAATAATAATAATAATAATAATAATTTTATTTCAGCATGATACATACAATGTTTTTACAGAGATAGGTGACATTTAGTTGTGCATGCAGAAAGCCCATCATTATGCAGAGTATTTTGGGCAGTATATAACTACAATCCCATTACTGTACTACAGATTCATTAAATCAAGGTCCACTAAATTGGGAGTATACTATATGTACTAATAAATTGATGATAAACTAAGAAATAATAGTATACTGTAAAATATTAAAAACTAATAATGCCTAAGTAAAATTACATGTATAAAAACCCTCATAAAGATTTAAATCCTTTTGAGGCATTAGATATATCTTAAGTTAGATTATTAGACAATATAATTTATTGTATCTAACTATGCAATATTGGAACTTTCAATTTTAATTACAAATTACTTTTGTCATGGTGCTATACCTCCAAATACAGTAAACACTCTATACAGTATAATGAACTAATTGGGGGGAGCAGGTGGCTGATAATGGCAATTATGGTGGATAGAGAAGAGATTGTTTTTGGACATGATTTTAACAGTAATTAACAATTCTGTAAACAACAGAATTAGTCCAGTTTCCAAAGTCTGTTATATGGAGGTTATAACTGAGGGTTTACTGCATAACTAAAGGAAGAAAATAAAGTACTGATGAACTGGGTAATTATCTTAGGTCATCATAGGTAATAACTGAATGTTACTCCTCGGTATATTTCTGTAATACAATACAGTTTAAAATTTACAATAACGAGTAGGTTTCAGTGATAGTAGTATATATGGCATTATGTTGTACAAATGGTAAGAAGCATAATGAAACCCATTTAACTTAAGATAGATCTTTGCTTACATCCGTTACACCTCTGTCTGCATTTGCTATGACTGGCCACATGTTAATACTGAGGTAATTGGCTCTGAAGTGCAGCTCGTGCCAATTTTTTTATTTATTTTTATATCTCTTAAATTAACAATTTGCCGAAGAACTAAATGGCGGTGTAGATAGCTTGTACGCATTGTAAAATATGTATAAAATAATGTGATTTTCACTAAGGAGTATGCTTCAATTATAACATGAATTACTTTTCTATATACTAATCATATAAGATTTTGCTCAGATTTTTAACCCAGAGGGTTAGTCACCTAGGATAACCTAATAAAGTCAGTGCATCATGGGGACTGTGTCTTATTTCCATTGGGATTCTTTTAATTTTGTCCCCCAGGATGCAACCCACAACACCCAGGCACTTACTGCTAGGTGAACAGGGGGCAGCAGGTGCCAAGAAAACATGCCCATAATTTCCACCCATGCTGGGGATCAAAAGACATTCAGCAAGTGATCTATCAACCGAGCCACAGGACACCCTAATATATTTATATGGCAATGCCATTCATCAGCCACAGTAATGGGATGCCCTTCATGCTACTTGGAGACCCCTTGAGGCAAGAAGTGAACCTATTCTCCCCTTCCTTGGATCAAACCTAATTGCCTCCCATTCCCCTTGGCATTTTGACCCCTACGAGTTTAGCGTCCCCCCAAATATAAGTTATAGAATGAATGGAAAAAATTAATTTCATCTCACCACATGCAGGCAAAAATTAGTGTAAAACATTCATGTCATCTCATAATATATGAAAATGCTTATCAGTAAGGTTTCCAAACTACAATCTTTGTATGGTTAATAAGATATAAAAAAAATATAATTTTAATTTGCGCACCAAAAAAATCTTGTGCAAGAAACTGTCAGCAATCTTGCTCCATCAGACATACTTACCGAAGTAGTTTTTAATCTCATTTTCTTTAACAGCTGATGGTGCAACATCAGCGATAAGCTTCGCTAATCCCAAAATACCCATGATGCTAATTTACGATGAAATTCGAGTTGAAATGCAGAGGTGCAGATGCCGTGGCAGATACAACACGTTAACAAAATAAACTATCAAAAGCCCGCCAACAAGAGCGTTCATTGACGCACACAAAAAAGTCATGCATCATCTTATTATAATAATCTTTATTTGGGAAATCTGAAAATACATTATAGACAGTTGCATAAATTTTTACAATGGTTCTGAGGGCTCAATGTTACATTAAGTAAACTTTCCCTGAGATAAGGACCCCAATGGAAATAAAAGTAACTTTGACTTTTGTGCCTAAGTGATTTACACATATTACTTATGTATGATAATTTGTGTAACTGTATTAATGTGTACCTTTACCTAAATAAACTTATTTACTTACTTATAACCCCGTCAAGGCAAAAGCTTTTCAATTTTTGTAATATTATTTTTAGAAATAATGCATTATGTATTATTATTATTTTTAAACATATTGCATGCAATATAAGTTTAAACATTTACAGCCCCTAAACATAAGGGCCCTGGACCATTATAACAAACAAAACATGAAAATGATATCCAAATATGGTCCAAGGTACACATATTCTACCTGGAGTCTACCTGGAGAGAATTCCAGGGGTCAACGCCCCCGCGGCCCGGTCCGTGACCAGGCCTCCTGTTGGACCAGAGCCTGATCAACCAGGCTGTTACTGCTGACCGCACGCAGTCCAACGTACGAACCACAGCCCGGCTGGTCAGGTACTGACTTTAGGTGCCTGTCCAGTGCCTGCTTGAAGACAGCCAGGGGTTTGTTGGTAATCCCCCTGATGTATGCTGGGAGGCAGTTGAACAATCTTGGGCCCCTCACACTTATTGTGTTGTCCCTCAACGTGCTAGTGGCACCCCTGCTCTTCATTGGGGGGGATGTTACATCGCCTGCCGAGTCTTTTGCTTTCGTACGGAGTGATTTTCGTGTGCAAGTTTGGTACTAAGCCCTCGAGAATTTTCCATGTGTATATAATAATGTATCTCTCCCGCCTGCGTTCTAAGAGTACAGGTTTAGGAACTTCAAGCGTTCCCAGTAGTTGGGTGGTTTATCGCACTTATGCGTGCAGTGAAGGTTCTCTGCACATTTTCAAGGTCAGCAATTTCACCCGCCTTGAAAGGTGCCGTTAGTGTGCAGCAATATTCCATCCTAGATAGAACAAGCGATCTGTAAAGTGTCAACATGGGCTTGGCATCCCTGGTTTTGAAGGTTCTCATTATCCATCCTGTCATTTTTCGAGCAGATGCAATTGCTACTTTGTTATGGTCCTTGAAGGTGAGATCCTCTGACATGATCACTCCCAGGTCTTTGACATTAGTTTTCGCTCTATTGTGAGGTTGGAATTAGTTTTGTACTCCGATGAGATTTTAATGTCTT
>WNWK01010523.1:37500-69724 GCA_009830355.1 Cherax destructor | reverse complement strand
CCAAAATCATTCTGAACATAACGAAAAAATATATTTCATGGTGTTTGTTTATTATTAAATTATTATTAACGTATCTAAAATATATTTAGTTGGGTTAGGCTAAATTAAATTGCGCTTGTTGTAATAAGGTTAGGTAGGTTTTCAAAGTTTCTCTTGGTACAAAATTATAAATTCTTACATTAACATAAACGAAAAAAATATATCTTTAAACGTATAAAAGAAAATTTTAGAAAGGATTTAATTTTAGATGAGTTCTTGCTAATTGACCAGTTTTACCTAATCGGCACGACATATATATATATATATTTTTTTTTTTTTTTCAACAAGTCGGCCGTCTCCCACCGAGGCAGGGTGACCCAAAAAGAAAGAAAATCCCCAAAAAGAAAATACTTTCATCATCATTCAACACTTTCACCACACTCATACATAATCACTGTCTTTGCAGAGGAGCTCAGATACGACAGCTGAGAAAAGTCCCTCCCAGCTGTCACTATCTCAGACCCCTCCTTTAAAGTGCAGGCATTGTACTTCCCATTTCCAGGACTCAAGTCCAATTAAATCAATTAACTGGTTTCCCTGAATCCCTTCACAAAATGTTACCCTGCTCACACTCCAACAGATCGTCATGTCCCAAAAACCATTCGTCTCCATTCACTCCTATCTAACACGCTCACACATGCTTGCTGGAAGTCCAAGCCCCTCGCCCCCAAAACCTCCTTTACCCTTCCCTCCAACCTTTTCTAGGACGACCCCTACCCCGCCTTCCTTCCCTACAGATTTATACGCTCTCCAAGTCATTCTACTTTGATCCATTCTCTCTAAATGACCAAACCACCTCAACAACCATCTTCAGCCCTCTGACAAATACTTTTAGTAACTCCACACCTTCTCCTAATTTCCACATTCCGAATTTTCTGCATAATATTTACACCACACATTGCCCTTAGACAGGACATCTCCACTGCCTCCAGCCTCCTCCTCGCTGCAGCATTTGCAACCCATGCTTCACACCCATATAAGAGTGTTGGTACCACTATACTTTCGTACATTCCCTTCTTTGCCTCCATGGATAACGTTCTTTGTCTCCACAGATACCTCAATGCACCACTCACCTTTTTTCCTTCATCAATTCTATGGTTAACCTCATCCTTCATAAACCCATCCGCTGACACGTCAACTCCCAAATATCTGAAAACATTTACTTCTTCCATAATCCCTCTCTCCAATGTGATATCCAATTTTTCTTTATTTAAATCGTTTGATACCCTCATCACCTTACTCTTATCTATGTTCACTTTTAACTTTCTACCTTTACCCCTCTCCCAAACTCGTCCACTAACTTTGCAACTTTTCTTTAGAATCTCCCATAAGCACAGTATCATCAGCAAAAAGTAACTGTGTCAACTCCCATTTTGCTTTTAAATTTCCCCCATAATTTAATCCCACCCCTCTCCCCAACACCCTAGCATTTACTTCTTTTACAACCCCATCTATAAATATATTAAACAACCATGGTGACATTACACATCCCTGTCTAAGACCTATACATACATACATACACATACATACTTTTCACCTTTTCTCTGTACGGTGATTTTAGACTCAGCCCATTTTCATTGTTTTTAGTGAACATTGCACTCAACTTCTCTCCAGACATCTCACTAACGTTTTTATTTTTCCTTTCCATTTAGCTTCTCTGGAGAGAGAGAGAGAGAGAGAGAGAGAGAGAGAGAGAGAGAGAGAGAGAGAGAGAGAGAGAGAGAGAGAGAGAGAGAGAGAGAGAGAGAGAGAGAGAGAGAGAGAAAGTATACCTTGACTTGTCCAGCATCCACTATCCACATTCATTGCATCACCTACTTACAGCTCTTTTTTTCCTCATGTTGCTGTTAACATTTCTGTAATGCCACTATAGTGCATCCTCTCCTGCTGCTGACGGAGGAAGGAAGGAAGGAAATAGAAGAGGAGTAGAGAAAGTGAGAGAGAGAGAGAGAGAGGGAAGCAGTGAGAGTTTTTACCTTCCTCTCAACACACCCTGAGTCACTACACACACACACACACACACACACACACACACACACACACGGGGCCAGGAGCCATGAATCGACCCCTGCAACCACAACTAGGTGAGTACACACACAAATAAAACACAAATAATAACTGGAACCTTGTATCACACGCGGATACAAAATCAAAGATTAGTACACCTAACCAAACCACTTGCCCAAATCTTCAGTGGACAAACAGGTGATCTTCCTAATACCAGCGTAATTTCAACATTACAGAGAAGTGACGGACAGATGTCAAAGAACACAACGACAGCCCAGACAAATATCCCAAGGAAAAATGCCAGGAAAATTATCCGGAAATACTAGGTTCAGCAATTACAGATTAGCGGGTTCATTAGGTTTAAAGCCTATCGACTTCAGGAGGGTCATTAAGGGCGCACTTCACCTGTGCACCACCTAGCAAGGCTGAGCAGATCTCTAAATTGTATGACGTTTCTCCCGGGATTGAGCCTTATCAAGTCGGGCATGAGCGAAATGTCATCTGTACCCAGTTGTTGGCAATTCCGCGTCCAGCTCTGGTGGTGAGCGGACGTGTGGGCTCCTCCCTAGCGGTTGCTTGGGGAACTTTCATTTTCAGCCAAGATGGCTGCAACGTACCGGCGATGAGTGAACACTGTTTGTGTTGTTTTGCTGCAGGGAGCGGTTCTACCATCAAATGAAGATGTGATCTTAACGGCCATTTTACGGGACACATATGGAGTGTCTTATGAAGATCTCTACGGCTTATCGTTGAATGGGAGCAGGAGGATATTTGTTAAATTCGCCAATACTGAGGCATACCAGCGAGTGGTGGATGAGTACCAAGACAAGAAGATGGTTGTCAACATGGGTGTGGAGGTTTGCCTGAGAGACGTGTCGGCTACCTACAGGTGGGTTAAGATTTTAACGTCCCGTTTGAAGCGTGTCCAGAGGATATTCGGGATGCTTTCAAGGATTATGGTGTTATACACGCAGTAAACCTGGGTAGACATGCGCAGGGGCCCTATGCTGGGCTTTTAGAGGGTACTTATTCCCTAAAAATGAGCTTAAGGAGGCCGATACCTTCGTATGTACTGATGGAATGTTTTCGTACGCAGGTATATGTGCATTACCAAGGTCAAGTTAAAACATGCAGACTGTGTGGCCAGACGGGACATTTTGCGGCTGATTGTGTGAGACGGCGAGACGTTGGGCGACAAGGTGGTGAGGAATGAGTGACATACATGGAGGATGGGAAGCAGAGGAAGGATGGAAAGGACGATGAGGAACATAGGGTGAGGGAAGCAGAAACGGGCCCTCCGTTGGAGTGCAGAGGTTGACGAGGATGAGGAAAGGAATCAACGGAGGAGGCAGGGAGCAGTGGAAGAGATTCCTGAGGTACAGCAATCCGAAGGAGATTGAGAGTGGTAAGGGAGACAGTATGGACGAGGAGATTTTGAAGGATCTGGGTGATCTAATAGGAAGTGAGGTGTTGGATTTTGTAAACAGTGATATTGTAGATAAACAGAAGGATGGAAAGCCAGGCCAGTGGACGGCTCTAGGAGTGACAGTGAGGATGCACGGGAGGTGCAGGTTGAAGTGGAGGTACATAGGCCTGGTGAGGAAGTAGACATGACTGGACAAAGGTGATTCAGGAAAAGGACAGGGGAAGAAGCTGAAAATGACAACCTTACTCCAGGACAACGCCCGGGGAAAATGGCGTGGACTGAAGTAGTGAGGGTAAGGGGGAAGGGGTTAGGGATCGCAATAGTTGCAGTGCGCAACCTGCACCTGGAGTTAGGAAGAAGAGTGGCATTTCAGCAGTGAGGAATGGAAAGAATGAGGGAACGCAGCCGCAGAGGAAGGGGAAACCGATGCCTTTAGTTTCAGGTGTCTAACAATGAACATGAATGGCCTCCGACAGGAGGTCAAGAGAAGATGGGTGAGGTGATGCTAGGTAGACATAGGATAGACGTGGTTTTTTCAAGAACATAATTTTAGGGGTGGAGAGGACTTGGTATTAAAGGTTATAGGTTGTTTGTGGGTCGGACTTCCTGTTTAAAAGTGGGGCGGGAGTGGGTATTAGGGCGGGTAGTCCTTTCGAGTTAGTTTCTTGGGAGGAGGGGGGAGGGGGAAGGGTGGTACGGGTGGATGGGAGGTGGGGAACAGTACAAGTTAGTTTTGTTGGGGTTTACATGCCAGCTGGAGCCTGCTTAAAAGAAGTCTGATTTTGTCAGGTCTGAATTGATTTATGCCTTCCGGGGTTTACCTCAAGTAGCCATTCTGGGGGTGACTGGAATAGTGTTATAAGGGTGAGGGACGTAGAGCCTAGAGGTACAGCGACGATTTTGAAGATACTCAGGGAGGGTGTGTGCGGTAGAGAAGTGGATGTGGTAGGTTGTGGTAGCGAATTTGTAGAATATACATATAGTAGAGGTGCACATGGGCACGGTTGGATAGGATTTATGTATCAAAGGTAGTTGAGGTGGAGAAGGTGGAGTGTGTGGATGCTGGTTTTTCGGATCACAAGGAAGTGATTGCACAACTAGGATGGGAGGGTGCGGTGAGGGTGTATGCAAGTTACTGGAAGTTGAATGTTAGTATTTTGGGTAGGTTGGGTGGTGAGGTGGATTTTGGGGAGTGGTGGGGAGGGTTGTGGAAGGGGGTAGGGGGTGGGAGGGGTGGCAAAGTGGTGGAACGATAGGGTAAGCCTGCAATAAAGGATTTTTACGTTAATGTTTGTAGAGAGGATGCTAGGTATGGGTATGGGTATCAGAGGTGTTTGGAGGGTTTACTGAAGGACAGTGGCCGAATAGGGGGGGGGGTTCATGAAGTGGAAAGGGAAAGGGTGCGTATGGAGTTGAGGGACATACAAAACGATAGGTTTCAAGCTTTACGGTTGAGGAGTGGTATGGATGAGGTTCTATGGGGAGATATGGTGTCGGAGGTGGTTTTGAGAAACTTTAGGAGAAGGAGGGAAGTGATGACGATAGGTGCGATTGTAGTGGAGGATGCGATGGGGGGTTTTGCGGAGGGGCTAGTCCTGAACACAAATGAGGCAATAGGCAGGTATGGGGAAGCATGGTTTGCAAGAAAATTTGAGGAGGAGGTGGGGGTGTCAAGGGATGAAAGGGGATTTCTGGGAAGTATTGATGAGAGAGTGAGCAGAGAGGAGAGGAGGGAGCTAGAAGGTGACATCACTGAGGAGGAAGTGTGGAATGCAGTTAAAAGTTTACGGATGGGGAAAACGCCGGGGTTGGATGGTCTTCCTGGGGAATTGTATGTTAGGTTTTGGGATGTATTGAGAGAGGTGCTGGTTAAGGTATTTAATGATATGAAGGGAGGGGGGTTATGGAGGATTTAGTTCGTACTGGAGTGGTAGTGTTAGTGCCCAAGAAGGATGGCGCGAGAAGCTTTAAAGATTTTAGGGTAATTGTATTAATGAGTACGGACTACAAGATATACGCAAAAATACTGGCGAATAGGTTGAAAAGGGGAGTGGGATCTTGGTTGCATGAAGGGCAATATGGTATCCCGGGAAGGAGCATGCGTAGGGGACATAGGATAATCAAGGGGTTTATAGAAAGTTGTCAGGAGGGTGGGGTGCTGGGGATAGATTGGGCCACTGCGTATGATAGGGTTAATAGGAGGGTTTTAATGGAAATTATGAGGCGCATGGGATTTGGAGAGGAGGTAGTAGGATGGGTGAGGCAATTGTATGAGGAGGCAGTTTTTAGGATTCAGGTAAATGGTAAATTGGGGTGGGCTGTGAATATGGGGAAGGGTATTAGGCAAGGTTGCCCACTATCACAGATATTATTTGCTATTCTGCAGGACCCCTTTTTTAGGTTGGTTGAGGGTGGTGAAGGGACACAGGGAAAGACAGAGACCAAATGTACAGATATTATTGGATATGTAGATGATACAACTCTTTTAATACATACAGAAGGAGGTTTGAGGTGGATAAGTGAGGTGGTTGGTAGGTTCGGTTTACTAACGGGTATGAGGGTGAATAGAAGCAAATCGTTATTGTTGGAGGTGGGAAGATGGGTAGGGGCCCGTTAGGGGAACGGAATGGATGGAAGTGTGTGAATCAATTGAAGGTGTGTGGGATAGTGTTCAGTAACGATTTAGAGAGGGTTAGGGAGGTGAATTCAGGGGAGGTGGTGAACGGTGCTTTGGCTCGGATGAGAGGTTGGAGCGCCAGAGAGATCACTCTTTTACAAAGAGTGATAGTGGTTAATGTTCTATTATATAGCAAACTTTGGTTCAGGGCGGGGGTTTTCCCCCTTTTGGAGAAGGATATTTGTAGGCTGGAAAAGGGTGTTATGCAATTCGTATGGGCGAGGGGAAGGCATTGGCTCAGTAAGGCAGTGGTAGAAACTCGTGTAAAGTGGGGTGGTTTGGGGTTGGTGCCTTTGAGGAGAAGATTGAGGAGTGTGTTTTTGAAGCAGGAATTTTTATTGATGGGAGGGACAGGGGGTAGGAAAATAGGTGGAGTGATGAAAGAGGTGCGAAAGTGGTGGGGGGGTAAAGAATTAATAGAATGTGAGAGTATCCTTCGGTTTTTGTTAGTGGCTAGGGAACCTGAGAGTATAAAATTGCGTAGGTTGGATGTGATTGGAGGAAGGGAGGTAGTGGTACAAGGGGAAGCTATGTATCCAAAGTATGAGTGGAAGAGCATTTGGGAATGGTTGAGGAGAGTTAGGGTGGCACCGAGGGTTAGAGAAGTGGGCTACAGGTTTTTGCAAGGTATACTGGCGTCGAGGAGTCTTCTATATGTGATGGGGTTAGTGAAGGATGGGGAATGTCTTAAGTGTGGGGAGTGGGAGACAGCATTTCATGCAGTATATTTCTGTGAAAGTTTGGGTTTAGTCAGAGTATGGATGGATAGGGTATTAGGTTGGGTAGGAGGGGGAAAAGTGTCGGTTTTAAAAGCCCTAAGTTTGGAGCTGAGTAATCTCCCGGAAGGCGTACGTAGGGGTATAACCTATATAATGCTGGATTACATTTATAAGACTTGGATGATGAGGGATGTGGAAAGGGCTGTTTTAATTAAGGCGTTAGCGGCGGGGTTTGTAAGAACAAAAGTGAGGAATAGGGAGATTTATGGTAGGAAGTGGGTCACGTGTTTTCCTGAAGTTTACAGGAATATGACGGTGGGAAGTTTATTAAGTTTGAGAGGGGGCGAGTGAAAGAGTGGGTGGGTAGGGGTGGGGAATGGTTGGAAGGTGAGTGGAGCGTAAAGCTTAAGGTTAGGAATTTTTATTTTTAGTAGTTAGCTGTGGAGCTTAGGGTTAATGGGGGGGGGGGGGGGTAGGTTTGTAGGTGCCCTGTAGACGGGGCAGAGTTTTTTTTATTTTCCTTTGTGGCTGCGTTTCAGTGGTGAGGTGCAGAGGTTTCGTAATTTTTAGTTTTGTCAGTGAAGCAGATGAAAGTGTTATAGTAAAAGATGTAGTTATTTTGTCCATTACAGTGAAATGTGAGGTGCCTATCAAAGGTATGAGGCTGTTATTGTATTGTTTGTTTGGACAAAATTTTAATGGTTGCAGGTGGAATTTTCTGTTATATTTTGTTATATTAAGTAGAATATATGGTATGAAATTTTGGTATGTTTTTCATGTATATATGGATATGTCCACCTTTTTGTTTGGGGTGTAATTTTTGATGTATTAATTTTTCCTTAAGTGTGTGGTGATGCAGGATTCTGCTGAAGTTTTGTAAAAAATTTCGGTTATTACTTTTTTGTTCGTGTATCATTTAAATGATGTATTCATGTTATCGTTTGTTGTTCTATGTCTAGTTTTTCTGTTCGAGTAGGTATTGTGGTAGTGCCTTTTGGCCACTCCATGCTGTGTTTTCCTATGTTTGTAACGAGATATCTGTCTCTTTTGGATTTTTTGTACAGTGTATTTTTAGGTGTAGGACACTATAGTACTTATAGTATATGTAGGGTTGTGTAGGTGATAGGATCATGTTTTTTGGATATTAATGGATTAGGATTGTTTTTTTTTTAAAGCTTATAGTACTATGAGTTATGAATACTATATTTTTATCACCTAATGTTAATGAGTTATGAAAATGTAATGCTATATTGATATCATTTTTTGCATAGGTTTAGTTTTTTTATTCAATGTTTAGCTAGGTTGGGTTAAGTGATTTATTATGTTTTATTTGCGAATATTTGAAAATGTTTTCCATATTTTCGTCTTTTATGAGACATAATTTTTGTAAATTTTGAGTTAGAAGTAGTTTTGTACGAAACACTTTCACTGTCAGTGGTGTTTGACAGTGGGAGGGTCTTTCCCTTTCATATAATTTTGGTAGAGTGGTTGCAAATAAGCTGAAGAAGTAGGTAGGGGATTTTATACTGTGATGCATATGTCATGATTGTATGTTTTTGATAACTTTGGTATGCTTAGTTTTCTTTGAAATTATTTAGTTGTTTTGGCATGTTTTAGTGTATGTTGTGGCAATGTTATGTATTGTAACTTTTGAGCGATAAGTTTTTTTTTTCCTTATTGTAAGTGATAAACTGTTCTGTACTATGTTATGTCGAATGATGCAGAACGGTTTTTGTTCTTGCAGTCATATGGTTATGTACATAAGGTTTTAAATAAAATATAAAAAAAAAGTTGTTGGCTTTTTACCCCAGTCCTAGCAACTAATTCTGGTAACTTAGCCAAAAAGATAACCTAGTTAAATACACTAGCATCCTAACCTAATAACCTATCTTGGCAAACCTCACCTAGCTTTGCTAAAACAATTTAGGTAATACTGAGTAGGTTAGCTTACCTAAGTCATCTAAGAATTTGCATAGCTTTATTGAACTCTTTTTTTAAGGGGAGTGGAGGGACATAGTCGAATCTTTAGATAATTCCAAATATTTGCTTATCTTTATATTCATAAAATGAAATCTACATACCAACTCCAAAATAACTAAAGAGAGCAAGTAGATTACATTTTTTTCCCCAGACAATATGTGGATCAATATAACCATGTAGTTACCACAGACATGGAGAAGCTCTAGGTTCGTAGAGACCATACAGCTCCTGGGGAATGAAAAGTAAACAAGGAAGGAGTGGATATGAAAATGGTATATAATAAGTAATTCAACAGTCACCAAGGCACTGCTCACGAAGGGCAATTCTTACCTAAATTAAATTATCCTAGCACTACTTTGAAGCGTGCTGCTGAATTCACTCAGGATATTAATCATTTTAGATACTGTATTTTGCTGCAATACGCTGATCACCTGTCAATTTAAAACACACTACTCTTGGGTAAATACCAGGACACCTGTGTGATGTACGTACGTGAATCAGCAACCAATTGTCGAGCGCTTCTCTGCTCACTTAAAATAAAATGCTCTGGCCTGCAGTTACTGTCGTATATTTATATTGTGATAAAGCGTTCCGGCAGATGTATTTAACACTGAACGCGGAACACTGCATTTACAACCGGGATTTATCCCTTAGCTTATGAAAAATATTGTCACTCTTCTGCACGAAATAGTCCAACAGTTTCAGAAAAAAAGTGAATATGCTGGATTTAGAATTTGTTAAAAAAAATTGTCCGAGATAAGTTCTAATTACATATGTACCAAAGTTTAATTCTAGGAAAGTAGAAACTTTCGACTGATGCCGCTATTTACCTAACAGTAAATAGGTGCCAGTGTATAGGCTGATTGGTGTGGATGTTATGCTGGGAGATGGTATTATACATATAATAAGCTTGGGTATTATAACAGATTTTTAACGAGTATATTTAACAGATGGTAGGGCGATATGTACAATGTTTGGCCTCTCGAGGCGGGACAATGTTTGTGGGGTCGAATCCTGGCCTGTCGCAGTTTGGTAAATGATTCAAAACCACACACACACACACACACACAGATGATACGTAGCTACAAATAGATCATTACAAGAGACAGTATCACAAAACCTTCAGCAGAGAGTCATTATTCATGTGAATGTGACTTTTATGACTTCATGTAATATATTGAAGGAAATTACAAAAGCAATTGGCTCATAAATTTACTGTATATTTCATGATTGGAAAGGTCAGTCTCCGTTCTATTTTGAAGCCATTATTCGTCAGTACTCACAATGTCAACACACACAGCATCAACACTCAAGTTAGCACCCTCATGTCAATACACACACACACGTCAGCATACACATATTATCACTAACTTGCACATGTCAGCACTCACCTGTCAAACCCCATCCATTAACCTTTACTCGTCAAAAAAAAAAAAAAAGTCACCCCTCTACCATTATCCGTCAGTTCCTAACATCTCACTCTCAATTTCTCTCTGTAGGAGCACCAGCATCAACAAGCCTTTCCTTCCACACTACAGCATTCCATCTTCAGCTCTCCGTCACTGTCTGTCACAGTAGCATAAATTCACCGTTTAAATGCACTTCTGTCGGGGCTCACCCGTCACTGCTCCTCTCCCCGTCGCTGACAGAAGGCATCTGCTACAGCTGTAATCACGATGCAGGCACTGGGAATAAAAATATAAAGGGGGAAGTGGAGACGAAAATTTAAATTGTCAGCTAGCAGAAAACCCTTTCTCTGCCTCCTCGGCTGAACCTCCAGAATGTTTCCTCCGTCTTCCAGATTTCGAACCGATTTCTTGGCAGAGTTATTTTTTTTTTCAAGTTACGTGGGCAGTGAAATTGCTATGAAGGATACATTTTGAAACCTGTGTAACTCTGAGCGATCTTCGTGGAAGTAATGTCTTCTCCTATAGCGAGACCTACATAAATTCAATGGAAGATAATTTCATGATTGAAATGCCTTCTCCTATGGTCACTCTGGTTAAAACATGAGAGTTTATGCTGATTGAAGTGGATTATACGCAATGAGCAATTACATTAACATTGATTGAACGCGTTTCTTGTGGAAATTCTCCGAAATCCTTTAGGATTGATGAAAAAACCAACCTTTAGTTTTTCCCTCATATTAATCTTGAGGAGTTATTATTTTTATTATTATTATTATTATTATTATTATTATTATTATTATTATTATTATTGTTGTTGTTGTTGTTGTTGTTGTTATTGTTGTTGTTATCGATCCGAACAAGTGGAGGGTAGTTCCAGTTCTTGAATCAACACGTAATGTTGATCCAAGAACACACTGTAGGCTGTAAACAACAGCCTACAATGGCTGTTGTTTACAGCCATTGTATGATTATCCACATTGCTGATGTGAGTCAACAGTGTGTGAGTCAACAGTGTGTGAGTCAACGGTGCGTGAGTCAACGGTGCGTGAGTCAACGGTGTGTGAGTCAACGGTGTGTGAGTCAACTGTGTGTGAGTGTGAATGAGGGATTGGCCTAACTTCCGTGAGCAGCATTCCTCTCCACCTGGCTGGAAAATCAAGGCACTAACGCCTCCAGAGTCACATGGCACAGGTCCGTGGCAGCACAGGTCAGTGACTATTCCGCTTAAAGACTACTGACTGATCAAAGGGCCATTAAGACTGCTTGTTACCTTCTCACTGCTAATCAATAATACTCTACTCACTACATTTATCCTTAAAGTAATCTCTAAGTATATACACCGAGAGATATACACCTTTCGCTGCCAAATATCTACCAGTCTATTTAAATTATTTCGTTGTTGTCGGTTAATTATGAGTAAGATATATTAAGTTATGTTAATTTACTTAATCGAAAGGTATACAATACCGACAATATGAAATTAAGACACATGTGCAACATCTGGGTATCTTTATAGTAAACGTTTCGCCATCCAAAGATACCCAGATGTTGTACATGTGTCTTAATTTCCTAACCTAAAGTTCTTACGCTCTACAGACCGGGAAGAGATACACGAATTGTCACCTCCTTGGAGCACAGATGACAGTCTTCTCTAGTCGTATGGCCGATTGAAATTCGAGTTACGAATAGCTGTATAACCAAAACGCTTTCCCAGGTAAGTGATCCTTAGTAAAAAAGGAAAAAAATGGGAGTAAACATAGTTGCTCTTTGCTGATGGCACAGTACTTTTAGGAGATTGAAAAGGAAACTTGAGGTTAGTTCATTTTTATTATTATTATTATTATTATTATTATTATTATTATTATTATTATTATTATTATTATATTCACTCATATCATTATTTTATTGTTGTCTTTACTAGACTTAATATTATTATTACTTTCAGATACTACTCAGGGTAAAAGTATAAACACATTATTATTATTATTATTACTATTATTATTATTATTATTATTATTATTATTATTATTATTATTATATTCGCGAATATCATTATTTTATTACCGTTTTTACTCAGCGGAAAAGTATAAAGACTGAAGCTGATGACTGGTCAAAAATTGCTCAAATGACTTTTAAATTACTTAAACTTCTGAAACAATTTTTTCCTCTACCAGCAAATCTACAGTAAACGATTTGTGGAAAATTTAACTTGGAGAAATTAGAACGTGTTTTCCCCCTCACAGTTACCCCTCCACTCCCCACACAATTACCTCTCTATTCCCCTCACAATCACCCGTCCACTCCCCTCATAGTCACCGCCACACTTATCTCAGTTATTCGTCTACTTTCTTCACAATCATCCCTCCACTCCTCTCTCTTTCACGTCCCTACTGCTAACGTTACTGTTCCATGCTCCTACTGTCAGCATCACTGTTCCATCTCCTTACTCTCAGCACCATTGTTCCATGTCTCTACTACTGTCAGCACCATACTTCCTTGTCCCTACTGTCAGTACCACTGTTCTATGTACCCATTGTCATTGCTACCGTTCCATGCTCCTATGTCAGTATCACTGTTTCATGCTTTTACTGTCGGCACCATCGTTCCATGCTCCTACTGTCAGCACCACTGTTCCATGTCCCGACTCTCATCACTACATTTCCATGTCCCTAGTGTCAGCAATACATTTCCATGTCCCTAGTGTCAGCAATACATTTCCATGTCCCTTGTGTCAGCAATACATTTCCATGTCCCTACTGTCAGCACTATAGTTTCTCGCTCTTCTATACATTACAAACAGCTTCTATATACATTACAAACAGCTTCTATATACATTACAAACAGCTTCTATATACATTACGAACAGCTTCTATATACATTACAAACAGCTTTTGAAGTTTATGTAAACAAAGATGGCGTCATAAATACAAGAGAGAGGATATTGCATTTACGCCCGTAACTCCAGAAGTCATTAAACTTTCAGTAGACGCAAGAGAAAGCAATTTGGAAAGTGAAATAAAACTTGAATATATTAGATGCTTTGGGCAGTGTGTTGATAGTGAGTTTTGTTGTGGTCGGAATGATAGGAACTCGTCTCGCTGTGTCGTGAAACCTGGGCAATGGTATGCGTTCTCTGACACCTTGATGTATGATGGTTGTTGTGGTTGATATTGTTGTTGTTGTTGGTGGTGGTGGGGGTGATGGAGGTGGTGGTGATGATCAATATTGATGTTGGTGGTGGTCGTGGTGGTGAACAGTATTGATGTTGATGGTGGTGTTGGAGTTGGTGGTGATTGGTGGAAAAACAAACAAATGCACACACACACATTGGAATAGTTTGGGAAGCGATGTAGTGGAGGCAGGTTCCATTCATAGCTTTAAGAAGAGGTATGATAAAGCTCATGGCGCAGGGAGAATGACCCAGTAGCGGCCAGTGAAGAGGCTGGGCCAGGAGCTATGAATCGACCCCTGCAACCAAAACTAGGTGAGTACACATACATACAACACACACAAAACACACACACACACACACACACACACACACACACACATATACATACACACACACACACACATACACAACAATCCTCAACATATCTATCGAAACAGGGCGACTACCTGAGGTATGGAAGACAGCAGATGTAGTCCCAATTTCTAAAAAGGGAGACAGACACAAAGCATTAAACTACAGATCAGTGTCACTGACATGTATGCAAAGTCATGGAGAAGATTATCAGAAGAGTGGTGGAGCACCTAGAAGAGAATGAGCTTATCAACGACAATCAGCACGGTGTCAGGGATGGGAAATCCTGTGTCACAAACCTACTGCAGTTCTATGACAGGGTGACAGCAGTAAGACAAGAGAGAGAGAGAGAGGGGGGTTGGTAGATTGCATTTTCTTGGATTGTAAGAAGGCTTTTGACACGGTTCCGCATAAGAGATTAGTGCATAAGCTGAAAGACCAGGCAGGTATGACAGGGAAGTCGCTGCAATGGATCAGGGAATATCTGTCGGGAAGACATCAGCGAGTCATGGTTACGTGACGAAGTGTCAGAGTGGGCACCTGTGACGAGCG
Organism: Cherax destructor; assembly: GCA_009830355.1. Taxonomy (NCBI): domain Eukaryota; kingdom Metazoa; phylum Arthropoda; class Malacostraca; order Decapoda; family Parastacidae; genus Cherax; species Cherax destructor. The sequence goes on along the minus strand of WNWK01010523.1, from coordinate 55,392 downwards.
GGGTTCCACAGGGGTCAGTCCTAGGACCGGTGCTGTTTCTGGTATATGTGAACGACTTGACGGAAGGAATAGACTCCGAAGTATCCCTGTTTGCAGATGATGTGAAGTTGGTGAGAAGAATTCAATCGGACGAGGACCAGGCAGAACTACAAAAAGATCTGGACAGGCTACAGGCCTGGTCCATAAACTGGCTTCTGGATTTCAACCCCACCAAGTGCAAAGTCATGAAGATTGGTGAAGGGCAAAAAAGACCGCAGACGGAGTACAGTCTAGGGGGGCCAGAGACTACAAACCTCATTCAAGGAAAAGGATCTTGGGGTGAGTATACTACCGGGCACATCTCCCGAGGCGCACATTAAGCAAATAAATGCTGCAGCATATGGGCGCCTAGCAAACCTAAAAATAGCATTCCGACATCTCAATAAGGAATTGTTCAGGACCCTGTACACCGTGTATGTCAGGCCTGTATTGGAGTATGCAGCACCAGTTTGGAACCCACACCTAGCCAAGCACGTAAGGAAATTAGATATAGTGCAAAGGTTTGCAACAAGACTAGTCCCGGAGCTAAGGGGCATGTCCTACGAGGAGAGGTTAAAGGAAATCGACCTGACGACACTGGAGGACAGGAGAGATAGGGAGGATATGATAACGACATAAAAAAATACTGAGAGAAATTGACAAGGTGAACATTGCCAGGATGTTCCAGAGATGGGACACAGCAACAAGGGGTCACAATTGGAAGTTGAAGACTCAGATGAATTACAGGGATGTTAGGAAGCATTTCTTCAGTCACAAAGTTGTCGGGAAGTGGAATAGTTTGGGAAGTGACGTAGGGGAAGCAGGATCCATACATAGTTTCAAGACGAGGTTTGATAAAGCTCATGGAGTAGGGAGAGTGAGGACCTAGTAGCGAGCCGAGGCCAGGAGTCCTGCAACCACAAATAGGTGAGTACACACACACACCAGGACCAAGCCATCTCTTGTCTCGCTGCGTAGCCCTTCCGGTCCTTCCTGCGCACCTCTGCTACACCAGCTGGAGTGCTGTCAACACCCTTCCTCAGGCGGCAGATTGCTCCATTTATACTTGCCTATATGTATTCACCTACCGTATTTTCCGACATAAAGGACCCACTTCCAGCTCAAAAAAAAAAAAAAAAAAGTCTCAGAGACTCACCTTGCGCCATATATGCTCAAGGTCAGGAACCAGGACAGAATTTGTGTTACTGTCAAGTAGTGATTTAAGTGTTGCTGTACTGGTACACTAAACTCCAAAACATCCCCATCCACTCCACCTACTACGCTGGTTTCCGGATTACTTTAGAGTGATCAGCTGCTGTGTATATTATGATGTGGATATTACCGCTATATAATAAGCTAACCAGCTTCAGCAGTTGTAAATAACTGTACAGTAACCGACTGTAAATAACAGGTAACCATGTGTTATAAGTCTTCTTACAGTCCTAAAATATGCAAGCTACTAATACTTCTATCTTGTCTTTCTCACGTCTGTTACGCTGTCATAGAACTATAATAGGTTTGTGAGATAAGTATTTAACATTTCTAAGGCCACCCTGGTTGCTTATAAACCCTCTCCTTTCCAGGTACTGCACCACTCTTCTTCTGATAATCTTCTCCATAACCTTACATATTATGCCTGCTAGAGCTACTAGCTTGCAGTTTAATGCTTCCTATCTGTCCATTTTCTGAAACACTGGGACTTCATTTGCAGTCTCTCATACCTCAAATATTGGCCAGCACTAGCTGACCTGTGGCTAGTGGCTCATACAGTGCTTCCACACCCTCTCTCAAGACTCACACAGAGATAATTTGGTCTCATTGCCTTCGAGGTATCAAGCTCGTACAGTAAACTTACTGTGGGACCTCACCTCTTTACCTGGTGTGTACGTGTGGTCTAGTTCAGGCTGGTACACTCTACCTCTTTGGCTCCCTGGTAATGTCTTTATTTCCTCCAAGAATACTTCCTTAAATTTCTTTGCTGAGCTCCTCACAAACTTTCTGGTCCTTGCCTGATCCTTTACTGTTCTCTTCCTCCTGATGTGGTTGTATAGCAACTTTGGGTTGGACTTTGCTTTCGATGCAGTGTCATTCTCAAATTTTCATTGAGTCTCTCTCCTTACGCATATATATTAGTTTCTGGCTCTTCTACTCACTTTTTTGTTTTTCTGCATTCTTTGTCTTGTTTTTCACGTTTCAGTACTTTGCCTCTTTATACGTCTAGGTGAACCATGTGATCACTCTCGGTATGAATCTCTTTTGCGTCTACTGACGCTTTCCACCTACGTCATTTTATTAACAGTCTTCCCGTCGAGTTTACTTTCCCACTGCACCTCATTCAGGAATTGCGTGAACGAAGTGTATTGGGAACGTGAACCGGAAGTGAAATTTGCTCTCTGTGTCTCTGTCTCTCGCTATGTTTATTTCAACGTGGTACAGTATTCACCAGCAGTACCGAGTGGCCTCTTGTATTCAATGTCCTCTACGTCAGAATCTCTCAGAATGAATACAAGGTCCAGCCTTGCTGGTTCATCCCCTCCTCTCTCTCAGCTTGTGTCCCGGACATGATGGTGTATGTGAGCGTGCGCAAGAGCGTGTGTGTGTGTGCTTTGTGTGTGTTTTTGTGTGTAGCTGTTTATCCTCCTGTCCTCTGCACTAAGTGGCATCTGATCCTATATTTCGCTGCTGGGATCCCAACCAACCAGTCGCAACAAGGTAAATATTTTAAGCCAGGCTTTTTAGGCGATGGCTTCCCTTGTATGAATGCGCAAAACGCACACACACACACACACACACACACACACACACACACACACACACACGCACGCACACACACACGATGGCATGGTGGCTAGCGCTCTTGCTTCACGCACGGAGGGCCCGGGTTCAATTCCCGGCGGGGCCGAAACATTTCGAAGTGTTTCGTTACACACACACACATACATACAACAGGCCTAGTGTCTAATCGACATGTGCCTAGGACAAAATGGTAACTAACTAACACACACACACACACACACACACACACACAACGTACTGCCTTGTGACCCAGCTAATCAGGCACGTGTCTCAGCCCCACCCATTTCCAATTTTCGCTCGCTGGTTGCACTCTTTTGTTTCACTCGCTGTTTCTCTCACTCGCTCTTTCACTCACTTGCTGTACTTGTCACTTGCTGTTCCATTCGCGCTGTTTCACTATTTCCTTCACTGTTTCACTACTTCAATCACTGGTTGTTTTGCTGGTTCACTCCTGTTTCACTCACTGTTTTACTCATTAACTGTTTCACTCACTGTTTTACTCATTAACTGTTTCACTCACTGTTTTACTCATTAACTGTTTCACTCACTGTTTTACTCATTAACTGTTTCACTCACTGTTTTCTTGCTCGCTGTTTCATCCGTTGTTTCCTCTCGCTCGCTGTTTCACTCGCCTGCTGTTTCACTCGCTCGCTGTTTCACCCGCTCGCTGCTTCACTCGCTGGCTGTTTCACTCACTCCAGTCACTCGCTGTTTCATACGTTTCACTCGCTGTTTTACTCGTTCCATTCGCTCGCTCTTTCACACGTTTCACTCGTTCGCTGTTTCCCCTCGTTGTTTCACCCACTCGCTGTTTCACGTACGTATCCCGACTGAAACATCGAGTATTCAACAGTGTTTATAAAAGAATAAGCGTCATAAATTACGTATGTAAACATCTTGTTTTCTCTCATTTATTTATCACATAAGAGGAGGGCAAATGTTATGTGTTTCCCGGTGCCTAGTGTAAGTTAAACTTTATATGTTATAACTTTAGTTTTTTTTATCTCTCTCTGGATTAAAACTTTTCGCATACGCTGAGGAAGGAGCTTAGAAGGAGTATGTGAGCTTAGATGAGCTCAGTATAAGCGTCAGCTCCAACAAGCACACAGTGTGTGTGAGGTTGGATGAGCTTAGTATAAACATCGGCTTCTACTAGGAGACAACGTCAGCTCAGAGTGTCAGCACAAACGTTACCATAAACACAACACAAACGAAGGCGACACTTGCGTCGGTTCAAACACAGCACAAGTGTAGCACAAGCGCAGCATAAGAGCAGCGCAAACATATAATAAACAAAACACAAACACAGCGCAGGAACAGCACAAGCGAACACTACACATAGGTTAGGTCAAACACAGCACAATGTACAATACAAACACAGTACATGCAAACATGACACATAGGTTAGCTCAACATGACAAAAAACACAACACAATCGCATGGTAACATAATACGGAAAGACGCTAGCGAGAAATCAAGCATAAAATATATTTAACGTGAATTGCAAATGTAGGGAGTAAATGCTCAAACGAATCTTTCAACTGGAAAACGAAGCAGAAATCGAGGATAAGTTGGATGCGTGATATTGGACCTCATTTGTTTTTTTGGAGGGTGGGGGTGGGTGAAGGGGGTTAATTGGGAAGGGGAAAATGGAGAGAGACGGATGGGGAATGAGGAAATTGAAGGAGATTGTGGGAAGATAACAGGAAGGACGAGGAAGAACACATAGTAAAGACAAGTGTATAAGAGGAAGCAGCTGTACAATAATAAGTGTTCAGTAGTAAATGAACAGCGGAGAAAGGGAATCTAAAACTGCCTGGAAGTGCCCTTTTGCCTTCAGTCGTCATAGTTAGTTGCTAGTCTTCTGCATGCTATCTTAGCTACTTGAAAATTCCATTTGTGGAGTTTCCTTTCGGTGCCTCCTCACCTAGCTACCTGCCAGCTACCTGCTAGCTACCTTGCCACCTACCTGCCAGCTACCTGCCAGCTACCTGCCAGCTACCTTGCCACCTACCTGCCACCTACCTGCCAGCTACCTGCCAGCTCAATCCATTTTTTTTCAGAAATTCACACTGTGAAAGTCCTTTCAAGTATCTCACCTCTGGGTTTCAGTTTCCCACTTTGCCTTTTTTTTTATTCCGGTCCCTCTCATGCTAAGCAATAAGTCCTTGTTCCCTGCCCCTCCATGTAAATGCCCCTGAGTCCCTTGTATGTTGCGATATGTCTCCCATGACTCTCTTGCCTTCTTTGGAGTATCCTCGTAGCTACTATCCCTTATTTTCGCAACCAGTCTGACTATAGATATTCTTTGTCTGACTAGTTGCCACTGAAGTTGCTACTTGAGAATTAATCTGACATGAGGTCAGGGCACCTTCTAAATTTATTTGTCATACATTTGCTGGCTGCTACCAAGTTAATGTGCAAGTCGAGAGAAGTTAGTCCAGTTTCATTACGTCTCAGTTACTGGATTCACTCAAACAACCATTTGTTGAACCGTTCTTTATATCTGTGTAAATCTTCCCTCTGATAATTGTCATCCTCATTTTATATATTTATATATTTCTGAGTTTGTTTTGTTTCATATGACAAGTCGAGCAGAGAGAAGGGAACATCATGTTTACAGACGTCTCACGGTAACAAATTAAACACAGCACTTAGGAATTTATACCTTAAAACAAACAGGCTATAAAACATAAGACAAAATGAGGCAACACGTAAACGGGAAATAAAGTAACAGTTGATGTTGGTTTAATGTTTGGTTTATTAAGCAGCACACCCCCGTGTGACAGCACATCCCTTGCCACTGCACATTCCTAGTGACAGCACATCAGTTGCCACTCACCACATGCCTAATCAGGTGAGGTTTCCTGTGTATAAGTTATGACGAGGCCCGTGTACCGTTCACGGGCGTTGGTGTATAGCGCAAGCTACACCACACCACCGGGTTGTAGTGTAGTGGTAATGGTGTTAGTGGTGGAGGGAGTGGTTATGAGGTCTGGGGGGTGGTAAATGGTCGTGGTGGAGGGAGTGGTTATGAGGTCTGGGGGGTGGTAAATGGTCGTGGTGGTGAACTTGACAATACCCACCAAGTCGACCACAGTCTGTTAGGTTCAAAACCCATCAACTGCACGTGTGTCATTAATTACGGGTTCAATTAACCTGCACACTAACATCAAGGATACATTAATCCATAAATTATGGATTAAAGTATACACACCTCTCGTTATATATACCCTGCCACTACATGTGTAATCGCTAGCCAGGTGATTGCTAATTGCCAATTAAACTTTTACACTCCCTCACTCTCCCAAAATAGTCTTTAATAGATTTTAAAAATCCGCCCGAGGAATCTATCCAACTTTTCAGATTATGGTCAATTAGCTGGAAATTGGCTTGTGTGAGTGTTGTAATATAGTCTGATATTGAGAAAGTTTGTGGCGGTGAACTTAATGAGAGTAACGAACATGATTGTTAGGATATCACACTTTGTATATATTCTGAAGATATATATACTCTTGATGTGTATGAATTGAGAACAGTTGAGTATATATACATGGAGGGGGTGTATCTCTTTCTCAAAAAAAGGACAAACAATCATATTCACCTAAGAATATATTGGTTCTCCCTTACGATGAAAACTTTCTGGATATACCTTCTCTACTTAAGAATTTTAAAATCAAAGTTATATTTAAAAATCTTGATACAATAAAAATAAACTTCTGCTAAAAAAATTCCCCCAAAAATGCTGATGGTTGTGTCTACAAGATTCCCTGTAAAAAAATGTAATAAAGTTTATTACGGATAATATAGCATTAGAACTGGACAAGTGTCTAATGCTCTGTTTATTCATGGGAGAGATTTTTAACCATCCAATTGATTTTCAAAAGGCCGAGAAAGTTGTATCAAGCAGGTCTGTGGTTGAGAGAAATATAATTGAATCAAGTGTCCTAGAAAATAGTTTAGATTTTAATATGCAAATTAGATTTATTTATAATTAATAAAATTTTGGAAGAATTTAATCTATGACAAGTCCTCGACCATCCCACTCGCATATGGGAGGTGATATCTCAGCCTTATAAGTCTTCTCCTCTTCTAACATTTTTACAGGTTCTTTATGTGAGAAATCATGAAAGCACTCGGAATTTCACTATTTTTTTGCAATGGTTGTTTTAACTATTGTGATATCACCTGTTTACTGTGATCTTATTGAATTTGGCCTAAACCAACTAAATACATTTTAGATAAGTTTACAGTAATTTAATAATAAACAAACACAATGAAATATATATTTTTTCGTTAGGTTCAGAATGATTTTTGCGAAATTATTGCATACACAAATTTTAGCTTGCCAATATAGCAAGTTTTACCTATTCGGCACGCGTTTTTATATATATATATATATATATATATATATATATATATATATATATATATATATATATATATATATATATATATATATATATATATATATATATATATATGCATATATATACGAGCTTAATTCGTTCCAGACGGCTATTCAAGTGCCGATACCGAAGGAATTTTTTCTCATAAGAAATAATGAAAATTAGATTAATCCATTTCAGACCCCCAAAAAAACACCTACAAAAATACACTTACATAATTGTTGGAGTTGGGAGCTTCTCGTAAGTAGAGGTACCACTGTATTAAGAGAGAGAAGTGACAGAACTTTAATCTTTTATGGAGTAACGTATTCTTGACAGGAAAACAAAGTGACACCAGTGCAATCGGTAGATTTTAAACCTATCAACATAACCAGCTCATCATTCGACGTCTTGAATTGCTTAGAAATCAGTGAGTATAATTCGATAGTGTCTGACCTGTGAATGGCAGATGGAGGATCGAGCCTCCAGCATTCCAGCCACCTTTGGTTTCAGTTTGTGTCTTACGAAACCATTATGATATGCTAATCATCCTTATTCCAACATGACAACTTGGACAGTAAGACATCATATCATCAGGCTTTACCTCTTGGAAGATGTTCTGATTTTTACACAAAAACACACGCTCTCTTTCTCTCTCTGTCTCTATCTCTCTCTCTCTACATACGTCAAAATTTTGGCTCATAACTCTTCTTCCACTGTGTGACTCATTTGAATATCAGAGTGTCATCTGAGCGAGCAGCGAGACCATCTCTCGGTGTATGGGGAGAGGTGGCTGCCTGCGCTGGCTATACTTATGGAGACAGATACAGTACACTCTTGCAGAAAGTTGCTGTGTTGGTGATCCTCCCGAGGGCTGTGTTGCGAGAGTGTTGGAGGGTGTGTGTGGTGGTGCAAGAACGATGCTTAGTGGTGGTGAGTCTCCTTACTTTCTTGGTTACGGAGATGCTGTACTTGCGGGGGGAGAGGGAGAAGGGAGAGGGGGTGATGGGAGGGGGAAGGGGGGAGGAATAGAGTGGTGGTGTTGGAAGTGGTAACAGAAGATGAACTTTTTATTTTTGTTTTTGTTGTTTTTGTTGTTAGTAAAGGCAGATTTGATTAGCTGAACGAGTTCCTCCCTTCCAGGGAGTTACTAGAGATTAACTTATAGAGAGTAACTTATAGGGAGTTACTTTTAGGGAGTTACCTCCAGGGAGTTACTTCCAGGGAGTTAATTCTAGGGAGTAACTTCTAAGGAGTAACTTATATGGAGATACTTCTAGGGAGTTACTTCTAGGAAGTTACGTCTAGGGAGTTACTTCAATAGAAAGTTATTTGTAGGGAGGTTACTTTTAGGGAGTTACCTCTAAGGAGTAACTTCCACGAAGTTACTTCTATATAGTTTCTTCTAGGGAGTTACTTCTAGGAAGTTATTTCTAGGGGTTCGATTACTTTCAGTGAGGTATATTTAAGGAGCGGAGAGGAAGGATACGTCCTAGTCTTGAACTGCCATGACAGTGAGAAGCTCTTGATCTAAAGAACTGTATCTCCCCTCTCAGTGGAACCCAACCGAAATACGTACTCCTCAACGAATGAAAAGACACGATACCTTGTCTGGAACAATACACACGAAAAAAAACATCTTACAGGATTAGTTAATTGTGCAAGTCAGACCGAAACGTCGTTGTAAGTTTCATTCTCCTATGAGCACAGTATCAAGGCTTGAAAAGTACAATAACAAGACTTGCATTGCACACTACCAAGACTTGCATTGCACACTACCAACACTTGCATTGCACACTACCAACACTTGCATTGCACACTACCAACACTTGCATTGCACACTAACAAGGGTTACATTAGCAATGGAAATTTAATTTCACAACACTGTATTCACGGAGATTTGTATAGATTCAGTGAAGTATATGCACCCAAAGTATATATTCCCCGAGAGATGTACACATACCGAGAAGTGTATATACACGAGAGATGTGCATTAAGCGGGAGGTTAATGCACATATAATTTATCACGGAATTTATATTAATTTAGATATGCATATACACTGGGAGCAAACACAGCTGAACTAATACCTATACACAGCTTAAGAGTTAAAATAATGTTCGGCAAACATGCACCTAGACAGTCCTCCTTTTTCTAAGTACGTTACTTACTCGTTAAAAGTTTGAAACAAACCTGAAGAGGCGTTCTCAAGTTATGGCTCATGAATTGAAGCATCTTGATACCTTGCAGCAATCCGAACCTTCCTTTAAGATACACTATCAGTGAAAGTTTAAAGGCGAACGGAAGAGGCGTTCTCAGGTTATCGCACGGATACCTTGTACAGGAAAAAATAATGCCGATAGCACTTTAGACATTCCCTTTCAGGGAATACTTAAAAATGGTTGAGAGTTTTATTTCACGAGTATTTTCTCCTGCCGCTGAATTCACTCTGCTGGTGGAAATATAGGTCAGGTAAAACACTTGTGGGGAGAGAATTGAGAACTTCCATCTTTTATTTTACTGTATATAAAATATTTCTGAAAGCATTTGAAGGAGGCTCGCAGCTGACTGCCTCCAGCTATGATCCAGGACTCTGGTATAAGGGCGTCCAGTTCGTGTCAACTGTTAAGATTTTGGCTTGACTGGGATATAAGTATTTGGGTATGAAACCCCTCACGTGAGGGTGTGAGTGGGTTCCAGGGCTGCCTCTACATGCGAGGTACCTCACCTTAGAACCCTTCTCCCTCGTCCAGAACAAGCTGAACCTCCAGTGGAATGTGGTTATGCACGATAAACGTCAAATACAGTGTTCACACGTCCGCCATTGTAAGCATTATCGATGCAAAAATCCTTCCATACTGTTGAAAACGGTAGTCTTGTTAATAAAAATCCGTAAAACATATATTCATATTATTTACACTTGGTAAGCATTAGCGCGGCTTACATTCATTTTAAACAGAACATTACTGGAACAAAGGACGTGAATTCCAGCGCGATGAACCACACACACTGTTCCCCTTGTAAAAATATTTATGTGGCTAATATCTCTTGTTATTATTATTATTATTATAATCAAAAGAAGACTAATATCTCCTAAAACAAAAATTTGCTCAAGAAATTTCTGTGCCATTGTTTTGTGTGTGTATATATATATATATATATATATATATATATATATATATATATATATATATATATATATATATATATACGTAATAGGCAACATGTAAGCAAAAAAAAAAAATGATGTCTTCAGGTTCATGATGTTTTGATATAACTTGATGAAGCTCAAGCTGTCATCACTAACATACTGTATAGAAAGCCTTGGTTATGAGGCCTGGTCACAGACCGGGCCGCGGGGGCGTTGACCCCCGAAACTCTCCAGGTAAACTCCATTTATCCGGAGCATTTCGGGTAACTTAGGTTAATCTCGTCCCCTAGGATATGCGACCCACTTCTGACGGCTTACACCCAGATACCCACTTACTGCTAAGTGAACATGGGCAGCAGGTGTAAGAACATGCCCAACGTTTCACCCGTGCCGCGGAGCGATCCTGGACCCTCAGTGTGTAAGCTGAGAACGCTAGACGGGAAGGAAGGATATAGAGCTGGAGGCCTGTCGAAACTTACGTGAAAATCTCGGGTATTCAGTGAAATAGCTGGGTTTTATTTTGGAAATCAATGTGTCAGGTAGGAAAGAACGAGATTAATTTTTTCAGAGCATAGCGGTGCCAGAGTGAGATGTTGTTGGCACCTGAGGGCCCCGCAGGGCACACATGAGTTGCCAGATATTGTGAGACGGGAAGGGAAACGAACACAAGCCGGCTTATTGGACATGTAATGCTAATACCATATAATTGATCGATATATTCGTCTTATCTCTTATTAGTGCATAATAGACAAGGACGAAATTTTCAGAAAAGAAGCTTATGTGTATTGAACTTTAAATATGTATAAAGTCAAATGTTTTTAGCTATTATCAACGCAATGGCTAATTTCGAATCCTTAAGGGCTTTTAAAAATGTTTTATTTATGTTTTATTCATATCATCAAAAGCCTTAAAATTTGCTTCAACTGGATTAAAATTGAATTTATTTGATAGCTTGCTATTTATTGCTTTCTACAATTTACAAGAACCTTGACAGTTTATATATGTGTAAACGTTTTGATGAGTTGTCTGACCAAAATGCCCTCAATATTTATTTATAATTTAGGAACTTTTTTTATAACAAAATATTTACGTATTTGTTTAAGTCAGCTAAGTCAGTATCTGCAGGGAAGTGGCTCAGTACAGCTCAAAGATATCGCAGCAGACGTGCGGGCGACGTTTCACCCTTCTTCTCTGTATTGGACTGAGAAAGCCACTGGCTGGCGAAACGTTTCCACAGAAATGATTCCCAAATGTTACTCAATTGTTTCATTTACCAACAACGATGGAAAAATTGCGGACTGCAACATGCTCATAGGAGCGGCCTAAGTACCAGGGGCAACTAAGCTATCTTGCTGCCTCGCGTCTTTAAAGCAATAAATCCGATCTTTGTTATCCATAGATAAAAAAAAAACTATCAGTGGCTACTATATGGACAGTCTTTACGGATAATGCAATAATAATTCCAAGACTTTGGGTCAACACATTGTTTATTTCGTGTCTAATCAACGACGGCTCAATGATATTTCATGTTTTGAAAGAACCACTTCGAATCGGATTTTTTTTTTCACTCTCCCAGCGACTTCAAATGCATGAATGCCCGTCCTCTGAGAGTCAAAATTGAAGAAATAACTTTAATAACTTCAGAATTTTGTCAAAGAGTTAAGCACGTTGATTTCGTTAACATGTAAAGGAAGATACTTAAAACTAACAAAACTACTTTGAACACTTTGATTATAATACTTGGAAGGTTAAGCTGCATACATAATACGCTTGATATCCCATGACTTTAAAAAATTAAATGAAGTAAAGTTTCACCATCAATCTTGCCTGTGGAAGTTAGCAGCATGAAGCTTGCTCTCTTTCTCTCTCTCTCTCTCTCTCTCTCTCTCTCTCTCTCTCTCTCTCTCTCTCTCTCTCTCTCTCTCTCTCTCTCTCTCTCTCTCTCTCTCTCATTCGCCCATTTACCACACTCTACAAACACAACTGGGTCAGTATGCTCAAAAAAAAAAAATAAACCAAGAATGCCAAGTCAGTTGTTATTGAAGAACACGCAATGTCTTCCAAGAATTGAATCAAAAGACTGACTGCTCGTGTTTATCTCTTGAGATGACCATATCTGGGTGAGGCTCTGGGACAACATCTTCCAAGATGAGATCGAATATCTCAGGTTAAATTCAAGTAGCAATATCCTGCGATGCCTGGGAGTGACCGTAAGAGTAGAGGGATAATGCCACCCAGAGTGGAACTTCAGTGAGAGACAAGTATGACTGGGAGTGGCAGTGGAGGAGGGGAAGATGGTATTTATATCGTTAATAGTGGAGAGGATGTAAAATATAAGCTAAAGTAACGACGGGAACTGACTGAGGGTGACTTTGTGAGGGAAGGGAACGTCCTTCACACTGTCTGACACATGGCTCTGCGTCCCCTCAACGAAGGGATAATGGCTGATTTCATAACCGCTTAAGGATTAATCTCACCTAAGCTTTTATCGTACACACACACACACACACACACACACACACACACACACACACACACACACACACACACACACACACACAGTGTGATACCATCGTTGCTTGCTGGTTTCCCCATCATAAAACGAGCAACACGCTCAACAATTACAAGTTTTAACTCATAAAAGAGAAAAATAAAATTTCACTGTCCTTTTGTCCATTTCACAGAATAGGATTGTAAGCGAAGTTAATTGGTCAGTATATAAAGCACTGCAATAAACTTTCGATGGCAGTTAAGTGTAACAATATAGGGGATGAAGGTGGTAAAGCCTTTATCAGCTCTTAATTGTTCATCAGTTTTTTCGACTGTGGGTACTATTGACAAAGTAAAAAAAAAAGTTACTTAGTCGATGAGTGAATGGAATTATTTCCTACCATTGTAGATGTGTCTACCCTCTATTGGTGGAGTCAATAAGTCTCCCCTCGTTAACGAAGGGGGAGTCTCCCATGAGCTTGATGGACCTTGTGGACGAAGTCACCATCACGAGCCTCGTGGCCGAAGGCATTCCTGATGATCCTGAGAGTGAGCTATAGTGTTTGTTGACGGTGTTTCAGGCATGACCGGTGCACCCGGGTGGCTCTACCATTCACCATGTTCGTATTTGAGATCTTCGCTGTCTCATACCGATGTCTGTGAGAGCCAGAGGAAGACCTCGGCCAAGTAAATGGAGTATACTTTCAAGTATAGTCTTTCAGTGATCAGTAGGATCAATGAGAGGGTAAGTATAACTATTGTGGCAGCGTTTCGGGAAATATTTATTCTCTTCGTTAAGTTTATAAGAAAAAAGAAATTTATAATTACAAAGTGTACACAAAATATTTGTTGTTTAAACATTAAAAAATAAAAATTTAGAAATAAAAACACATACACACATAAAAACGCGAAAGTGAACCTCGTCGAAATTATGAAAACTCTTCCGTCATTTGATAACTGAAGGCGCAAGTGTGAGCAAGAAGTTCTTGCCGGAGGGTGAGAGTGATGCTCTAGTGTCGAGAACAAGGAGAGGGAGGAACACTGTGGCGTCGCTCACGTGTTGCAGGTCACTGTGAAGTGATTTATGACATGTCACGAAGGGCTGGAACACCCAGCTAGTGTTCCAGAATAGAACGTGTTACGTGCATGATGAAGTATTTGAGATGTAGTCTATGATGTCATAAATGATTTTGTCCTTTCCAGTGTGTCTTTTTTAATATATTTCGTTTTTAAATGAAGTTCACACATCATATAGGAGGTGGTAGAAGTAAATACCCAAGCAGATCCGGGAAGAAAACCTCCTAAGCTTTCCCTGAAAAAATATTTAATATTTCCTCAGAGGATATGAGTCTCCAGTCAGTTCTAGATGTCCCTCTAAACAACAGATATCCCAAACCACTCCTTTAGAGTACAGGCACTGTACTTCCCACCTCCAGGACTTAAGTCCGGCTTGCCGGTTTCCCTGAATCTCTTCACAAAATATTACCCAGCTCACACTCCAACAGCTTGCCAAGTCAGAAAAAACATTTGTCTCCACTGCTATCTAACACGCATAAGTATATGCATACGTATAAGCACACATACACAGCCAGAGAAACACTGCTGATTTCTGTCATGTTGTAGAGTAATAGGTTAATGATATCTACGATCATCAATATTACGGTAGGTCTCAAAACCCAGGTCCAAGGCCACGAGGCCTGGTCTGGAACCTGACCGCAGGGACAGTGACCTCTGGAAGGGGCTACAGGAAACCTGCAGTAACTCAGTCCATGTACGTGTTCAGCCTATTTCCAAAGTTAGTTTTCCCTTCAGTGGTGCTATTATTGCTATGCCATTGCTTTCCTACAATATTTCTGAAACTCATTCTCAACGTGACATATACAAAAAAAAAAAAAATCTTCAAAACATTTTATTTAGAAGTCAGGTAAAAAGAATCGGGAGCGAATATCGGTAAAGATCAAGCACTCAGGGTCAAATAGACATCCTTGAGGGAGATTTGACTCTACAACTGGTCACAGACCGGGCCCCAGGGGCGTTGACCCCTGGAACTCTCTCCAGGTATACTCCAGGTATACAGTGATTATGAAGATTCATGTGGTGAATCTTGCAACCAAGGTAACCAAGAAGTTACTACGCCAAGCTTCATCTCATTCTCGCTACACAGCAGAGACAGTAAGACTTCCTGAGATACAAATCTGCTCTTACTTTGAACAGACATCCCTCTCCTGGATTTCCTACCTACTATCTTCTCTATCCCATTTCCGACATCTGTACAATGTAGTCGGAGGTGCAAAACAACTCAGCTCGTGTCTCGACCCAGCTTCTTTCATTACAGCTGATGTGGGAGGGATGTTGCTGACAGTATTATGTACAAGATCAGTGATCTCAGTGTCTTCACTTTATTAAACCACAACGTGACAGGAATGAACAGTGTTACTCTGGTAGTACCCTTTTACAAGAACGTGAGAACAGTTTCTCACAACATATCGTCACGACAATAAAAACCTGTAAAACCTTAGTATGTAAATGGAGAGAAAGAGAGAGAGATGGAGAGCAAACAGCACCTACACTTTACCAGAGTGACCAGACAGACGGACTAGACAGACAGACAGGGTAGACAGACAGACCAAATAGGCAGACAGACAAATAGACAAACAAACAGTTATTCTTTAGCACACATTTAATAAGTATCGAAAAGGAGAAAAATAATGAAGTAATCTATTTAGGGAGAATAAAATATTTCAACAATTTTACATATGGAGTATATGGGAATGGCAACTAGCGTGGAAACTTTCTACATATAAAGACTGACTCTGGACTATCTACTTTCTGCCACTCCCTCCTCTACACTGCCGGCATGAAATATTTAGTATGAGGGGGTATGGGGAATATCATGCCATATTTGGAAGATTAAAGTGAACATTAGGCATTAAGGGGGTATAAGTCCAGTTTCTTGGATGAAGCGCCACTCATCAGCATCAACACACTTCCCATGAGGGGTCTCAGTGCCAGATCAACCACGCTGTTATGCATATGTGAGCCAGTAGACCGCCAATACCAGCAGCCTGGTTGAACAAGTAATCGAGAGGAAAGACTAATCTCAGGACCATCTGCGAAGATAAAAAATCGAAACACGTCATAGGATGCATGACTAGTGCATCATTCCGACCTGAAAAAGATTACAGTAAATCAACGATAGAAGCAACGGAATGATAGTAACATCAAAATCTTTGAAAGAGTTCAAAGCCAGCAATCTAAGACACTATAGCAGCACACTGCCACCCCTTAAAGTCTAAAGCTGAAACCATTGTAATAATTTAACTCCAGCTGCAGCAACTTACTCTGCTGCCACACCAGCTGCATCACTGTGTCTACCACTAATTATACAGCTAATTACTATGCTTCAGCTGGACCATGGCCAATCTGACATCCTGAGTTGTTCAGTAACCAGTGTTAGTGTTATGGTGGCCAGCGTCAGCACGGCCACCAGGGCTTTATTGTGTTTATCCAGCCTGAGGTCTCTTACTGTTTGATTCCCATGTATGCACAGTGTTTGTCCAAATGGTTCATAATGATAACTTTATGGGGAGACTGCGAAAAATACCTCATCCTCGTCTGTATTACCGAGGATGATACTAAGCTTCAATTTTGAGAATATCGATTTTGTTTAGTATCTCGAAGGTTTGAATGAGGCTCCCGCATTGTTTCAAATTTGAGTGAGAACAGATGAGTGATTTAAGTTTCTCTTGGGACTGCTTGCTCCTTAAAGATGATATAAGATTTGTAGCCCTCCTCCCTCCTCTTTCTTCA
Source organism: Cherax destructor (assembly GCA_009830355.1). Taxonomy (NCBI): domain Eukaryota; kingdom Metazoa; phylum Arthropoda; class Malacostraca; order Decapoda; family Parastacidae; genus Cherax; species Cherax destructor. The sequence continues at coordinate 38,741 of WNWK01010523.1, read as the reverse complement.
TCATCTTTTACGTAATTTTGGGACAAAATGAACAGAATATTTAAGTATTAGTCTGCCAAGTACAATTTTAATGTTTTATTCTTAAACATATTAGCCTTCTCCCACCAAGGTGACTTCCATCGTCATTCATTCAGTCACTTTCTTGCCAGGAGTGTGTCGACATCACAGCTCAGATAACCTTCCGAACTGCAACATCAATACACTTCCTTCAGAGTGCAACCACTGTACTTCCCACCTGCAGGACTCAAGCTGGCTAACCGGTTTCCTGAATCTTTTCATAAATGTTACTTTGTTCACACTCCAACAGCACGTCAAATCACAAACAAACACTTGCCCCACTCACTCCTCTCCGACACGCACTCACAAACCTGTTGATACACAACCTATCATCTTACTGGCCTCGTTTCTCGTAGCAAGATAACGATTGGCTTACATTAGCTCTTTCATTGTGATTATTATAATGCTCTTCTTTTCGTTTGTCTCAGCCAGATACTTTTTTAAGAAAATTTCATTATTTTATGTCATTATATTTCACCTACATTACCTTGCACTTGACCATATTAAACATCATTCTCCCCTCCCCCTTCCCCACTTCTCCAGCTGAAAATTGAAGACATCCTGTCCAGTTCTGTCTTAATTCTTAGAGAACAGGTTACAGAGCTTACACCACTTCTTAATTTCGTGTCAAGCGTGAGCTTAGCAACATTTAAGGTGTTAGTCTCACTTCTTGACTGTTCATAAATGTTCAAAACATACTCGTGTATCCCGAGGAGGATATTGGGGTGAACAGCGAAATCAATGGTTAAAATCCTGCTAATGCATAAATGGATAAAAAAAAATTATGTTGCATTTTAATGGATCAGATTTCAATCACATACACTAGCGGAAACTTTTAATAAAATTATGAAATGGGTATCAACATGTCGGAATTTGATGCCTGACAGTTGAACTTATCAACAGCTAAGGGTGATGAATAGACATAATAACCCGGAAATTAAATTAATGTGGCACTAGGGAGGGCTAATGCACAATGGTTTATATATGCTGATATTTTTTTTTCTACTAACAAGGGCAGAATCGTAAAGATAATCGCTCCATTATGGCACTCCATTCATTTCAAAACACGAGACAAGGAACATATTAATGGTATAATATATTGACAAGTTGACGAACAAAATACATGTGCAACACTTAGGTATCTTTATTGCCGAAACGTTTCGCCTGCATAGTAGGCTTCTTCA
>WNWK01010523.1:0-30000 GCA_009830355.1 Cherax destructor | reverse complement strand
TATATATATATATATATATATATATATATATATATATATATATATATATATATATATATATATATATATATATATATATATATATATATATATATATATATATATTTTTTTTTTTTCAACAAGTCGGCCGTCTCCCACCGAGGCAGGGTGACCCAAAAGAAAGAAAATCACCAAAAGAAAATACTTTCATCATCATTCAACACTTTCACCACACTCATACATAATCACTGTCTTTGCAGAGGAGCTCAGATACGACAGCTGAGAATAGTCCCTCCCAGCTGTCACTATCTCAGACCCCTCCTTTAAAGTGCAGGCATTGTACTTCCCATTTCCAGGACTCAAGTCCAACTAAATCAATTAACTGGTTTCCCTGAATCCCTTCACACAATGTTACCCTGCTCACACTCCAACAGATCGTCATGTCTCAAAATCATTCGTCTCCATTCACTCCTATCTAACACGCTCACACGTGCTTGCTGGAAGTCCAAGCCCTCGCCCACAAAACCTCATTTACCCTTCCTAAAACCTTTTCTAGGACGACCCCTACCCCGCCTTCCTTCCCTACAGATTTATACGCTCTCCAAGTCATTCTACTTTGATCATTCTCTCTAAAGGACCAAACCACCTCAACAACCCTCTTCAGCCCTCTGACAAATACTTTTAGTAACTCCACACCTTCTCCTAATTTCCACATTCCGAATTTTCTGCATAATATTTACACCACACATTGCCCTTAGACAGGACATCTCCACTGCCTCCAGCCTCCTCCTCGCTGCAGCATTTGCAACCCATGCTTCACACCCATATAAGAGTGTTGGTACCACTATACTTTCGTACATTCCTTCTTTGCCTCCATGGATAACGTTTTTGTCTCCACAGATACCTCAATGCACCACTCACCTTTTTCCTTCATCAATTCTATGGTTAACCTCATCCTTCATAAACCCATCCGCTGACACGTCAACTCCCCAAATATCTGAAAACATTTACTTCTTCCATAATCCCTCTCTCCAATGTGATATCCAATTTTTCTTTATTTAAATCGTTTGATACCCTCATCACCTTACTCTTATCTATGTTCACTTTTAACTTTCTACCTTTACACACTCTCCCAAACTCGTCCACTAACCTTTGCAACTTTTCTTTAGAATCTCCCATAAGCACAGTATCATCAGCAAAAAGTAACTGTGTCAACTCCCATTTGCATTTAATTCTCCATAATTTAATCCCACCCCTCTCCCCAACACCCTAGCATTTACTTCTTTACAACCCCATCTATAAATATATTAAACAACCATGGTGACATTACACATCCCTGTCTAAGACCTACTTTTACCGCGAAGTAATCTTCCTCTCTCCTACACACCCTAACCTGAGCCTCACTATCCTCATAAAAACTCTTTACAGCCTTCAGTAACTTACTACCTATTCCATACACTTGCAACATTTGCCACATTGCTCCCTATCCACTCTATCATATGCCTTTTCTAAATCCATAAATGCAATAAAAACTTCTCTACCTTTATCTAAATACTGTTCGCATATATGCTTCACTGTAAACACTTGATCTACACATCCCCTACCCACTCTAAAGCCTCCTTGCTCATCTGCAATCCTACTCTCTGTCTTACCTCTAATTCTTTCAATAATAACTTAGTAAACTTATTCCCCTATAATTTTTACACTCTCTTTTATCCCCCTTCCCTTTATATAAAGGAACTATACATGCTCTCTGCCAATCCTAGGTACCTTCCCTCTTTCATACATTTATTAAACAAAAATACCAACCACTCCAGCACTATATCCCCCCCTGCTTTTAACATTTCTGTCATGATCCCGTCAGTTCCAGCTGCTTTACTCCCTTTCATTCTACGTAATGCCTCACGCACCTCCCCCATACTCACATCCTGCTCTTCTTCACTCCTAAACGATGTTGTACCTCCCTGGCCAGTACATGAAATTACCGCCTCCCTTTTTTCATCGACATTTAAAAGTTCCTCAAAATATTCCCGCCATCTACCCAATACCTCCAGCTCCCATTCTACTAACTCCCCTACTCTGTTTTTAACTGACAAATCCATTTGTTCCCTAGGCTTTCTTACCTTGTTTATCTCACTCCAAAAATTTTTCTTGTTTTCAGCAAAATTTCTTGACAGAGCCTCTCCCATTCTTTCATCCGCTTCTCTTTTGCAGTCTCTAACCACTCTCTTCACCTTTCTTTTACTCTCCATATACTCTGCTCTTCTATTAACACTTCTGTTTTGTAAAAACCTCTCATAAGCTACCTTTTTTCTCTTTTATCACACCCTTTACTTCTTCATTCCACCACTCACTCCTCTTTCCTCTTGCACCCACCCTCCTATAGCCACAAACTTCTGCCCCACATTCTAATACTACATTTTTAAAACTATCCCAACTCTCTTCAAGCCATCACTACTCCTACTTGCACTAGCCCACCTTTCTGCCAATAGTTGCTTATATCTCACCCTAACTTCCTCCTCCCTTAGTTTATACACTTTTACCTCTCTTTACTTGCTGTTGCCATTTTCTTTTGTCCCATCTACCTTTTACTCTAACTGTAGCTACAACCAAATAATGATCTGATATATCCGTTGCCCCTCTATAAACATGTACATCCTGAAGCCTACTCATCAACCTTTTATCCACCAATACATAATCCAACAAACTACTTTCCTTACGTGCTATATCATACCTTGTATATTTATTTATCCTCTTTTTCATAAAATATGTATTACTTATTACCAAACCTCTTTCTACACATAGCTCAATTAATGGTTCCCCATTTACATTTACCCTGGCACCCCAAATTTACCTACTACTCCCTCCACAACATTTTTACCCACTTTAGCATTAAGATCCCCAACCACAATTACTCTCTCACTTGGTTCAAAACTCCCCACACACTCACTCAACATTTCCCAAAATCTCTCTCTCTCCTCTACACTTCTCTCTTCTCCAGGTGCATAAACACTTACTATAACCCACTTTTCACATCCAACCTTTATTTTACTCCACATAATCCTTGAATTTATACATTTATATTCCTTCTTTATCTGCCATAACTGATTATTCAACATTATTGCCACTCCTTCTTTAGCTCTAACTCTATTTGAAACCCCTGATCTAATCCCATTTATTTCTCCCCACTGAAACTCTCCTACCCCTTCAGCTTTGTCTCACTTAAAGCCAGGACATCCTGCTTCTTTTCATTCATAACATCTACAATCATCTCTTTCTTATCATTCGCACAACATCCACGCACATTCAAACATCCCACTTTGACGGTTTTCTTATTTTTCTTTTTAGTAAGCTATACAGGAAAAGGGGTTACTAGCCCATTGTTCCTGGCATTTTAGTTGACTTTTACAACACGCATGGCTTACGGAGGAAAGATTCTTATTCCACTTCCCCATGGATATGAAAGGAAAAAACAATAAGAACAAGAACTATTAAGATAAAATCAAAGAAAACTCAGATGAGTGTGTATACATAAACGTGTACATGTTTGCGTAGTGTGACCTAAGTGTAAGTAGAAGTAGCAAGACGTATCTGAAATCTTGCATGTTTATGAGACAGAAAAAAAAAAGACACCAGCAATCCTACCATCATGTAAAACAGTTTCGGGTTTCTGTTTCACAGTCACCTGGCAGGATGGTAGTACCTCCCTGGGTGGTTGCTGTCTACCAACCTACTACCAACAATTATATATATATATAATATATATATATATATATATATATATATATATATATATATATATATATATATATATATATATATATATATATATATATATATATATATTTGGTGCAAACCAGTAAAGAGAAACCTTTTGAAACCTTTGAATATGCACAAAGGATAGACATAACAAAAACTGCATCTGTCCACGACCTCGGGGCAATTCCGTTCTTCTCGGGCCGGAGGAAGCTTATAATGTGCAGGAGAAATAAGTCTTGGAAGTTTTATTCTTCTCCATTGTGAAGCGTAGCCTTTGTGGTGTAAGTTTGGCGAGTGACAATATTGATTGTTGCTGCCAGCAAGTTATGCCCCGCACTGATGAGTATTCTTCAGGCGTGTGTGTGTGTGTGTGTGTGTGTGAGCGAGAGAGAGAGAGAGAGAGCTCATGTTTTGTGTGACTCTTTTCTTATCGAAGCCCAATTAGCCGAGGATGGGTAATGGCGAGGAATAAAAGATTCAACATCTGTAGTTCTGAGGAACTTTGAAAAGAGCTTGGATAAGAACACGGATCTTAGCTTGTAAAATACTTCGTAGGAACTCTCATCGTTAAATCTGAAAAAAAGCATTATGCTTTTAGATAATATTAAAAATAAACACTGTACCAGTCCTATGTACCCTTTCAGCCCTAGAGAGAGAGCAAATGGAGACATAATCACGTTTATAAGTAGTTGAAAGGGGCCTAGATAAGAGCCCCGCAATCACGATAAAGTGGGTTCACACACACACACACACACACACACACACACACACAACACACACACACACACACACACACACACACACAAATTAGCCAATTATAACATACCACAACGGTAATACATGAAATATAAGATATAGATGATAAAATGTTCTGACGAGCAAACAGAAAGTGAGGAACCCGCTGAGCGCACTAGAAAAATCTAATACAGTGTTTAAAGCATGTTAAACAGACACCCACATGACTGTCTTAGCAACATTGAAATTGTCTTAGGACTGCATGTCACGTGCTCACTACCCTTCCACAATACTTTAATCCCTAAAACACTGATACAATAAACTGTCTGTATACGCTAAGCTATATACACCTCTCAATTACGGGTACATTAGAACCTAAATGCGTAATGGGTTTTGAATATAAATATGGTGCTGCTTATTCAGGTTAGTCAGTGGAGAGTTAAGAGGTGGATCCAAGAGCTAAAGCTTATCCAATCTTTCTGTAAAGTATAGATACAGTTCCAGATTTTATAATATGCTGTGTTTGTTGACAGTCAGTAGTCAATATTTTCAAAGCAGAGTAGACACGTCGCTCCAAGTGCAGCCTCAGTGATTGACACAAGACATTAGCCCAACTAAAGTTTGTCTTTACACTTGCTTAATGAAAATGCTCGTGAAACACGAATGAATCTGATAGTGCCAAAGGGAAGGGATCTATAATCAATGAATTTGTCCTCTCCTGCCATGTTTCTCTTAGCTTTCAAGACGAGGGAGCTCTGGTGTGTCAGCTGAGGGTGAACATCAAAGGGTCCTTTGTGCCTTGGTTCCTAAGATATTAATCCTAAACTGTTTAATCTACGTCTGAAAATAAGAATTATTTTTTTTAGAATACCTCAACAATATTCGCTACCACTACTGTGCAATAATTACCAAAATGTTTTCCTTCCCCCACGGTTCCTCCCAAAAGTGAAAGGAATTTTAAATCTTATTTGCCAGACGTCAGGACGAAGATTGCCAGGGTTCTAATCTCACATTTTCTATTACAGTTAGATAAGAGAGTTGACTCTAAGAATCTAGCTTCCACAAAATGCTCGTCAGCCACTTTAAAGCGTTGAGTTCTTGTGTACTCAAGGGTACATCTTCCCTTTAAAGCTTCCTTAGGTGGTGATGGTTATGTATTGGTTAGGAAACAGAATGAGCCTCACCTGAGACGAGTCTTAGTGAAGTGTACATAGAGACATCTGCGTCTTAGTATCTACATTCAGAATTTAGTTAAATTCTAATTTTAATGACTACGATATTTCTGAGTGGCAGTGCACAGGTAAATTGCAGCTTTAATGAAAATTTTACAAATAAAACTCATTAAACCTGATATCCTTGAAGGGAGGGAAGTCTTGATGCTAGCGAGGTATTCTTAACCCAGAGAATTCAAGTGGGTTCCCTATTGGAAAAATAAACACTTAAGCAGTATAATGTGATCCTTTATTGACAACGTTTCGCCCAAGCAGTGGGCTTTATCAAGTCACAAACACGTATTTCAGAACACCAGTACGCAGGCAGATCTGCCGATCCAAGGAATGCCTGTGTTCAACACCGAAATTCACACAACCATTTAATCAATTACAGAAACGCAAGACTTATCGCCAGAGAAGACAACACTCAATATCGAAGAATCCTGGAATCATCACTTATCTGTATATCCAACAAATTTAACCAGAACAACGGCTTCTATAACATAGCTGAACCCCTTGCCAAGAAACTTCTTCATCGCTTTCCCACATAAGAACATAATGGAGGAACACTGCAGAAGGTCTACTCATAGACTTATCCAATTTCTTTTTAAGGCTACCCAAGGTTCTAGACTCTATCACAGTACTCGGAAGATTGTCACATGCAGCATTCCCCACCTGACCAAGCATTCCCCACCTGGCCCAGCATTCTCCACCTGACCCAGCATTCCCCACCTGGCCCAGCATTCCCCACCTGACCCAGCATTCCCCACCTGGCCCAGCATTCCCCACCTGACCCAGTATTCTCCACCTGACCCAGCATTCCCCACCTTGCCTAGCATTCCCCACCTGACCAAGCATTCCCCACCTGGCCCAGCATTCTCCACCTGACCCAGCATTCCCCACCTGACCTAGCATTCCCCACCTGACCCAGCATTCTCCACCTGACCCAGCATTCTCCACCTGACCCAGCATTCTCCACCTGACCCAGCATTCTCCACCTGACCCAGCATTCTCCACCTGACCCAGCATTCTCCACCTGACCCAGCATTCTCCACCTGACCCAGCATTCCCCACCTGACCCAGCATTCCCCACCTGGCCCAGCATTCCCCACCTGACCCAGCATTCTCCACCTGACCCAGCATTCCCCACCTGGCCTAGCATTCCCCACCTGACCAAGCATTCCCCACCTGGCCCAGCATTCTCCACCTGACCCAGCATTCCCCACCTGACCTAGCATTCCCCACCTGACCCAGCATTCTCCACCTGACCCAGCATTCTCCACCTGACCCAGCATTCCCCACCTGACCCAGCATTCCCCACCTGGCCCAACATTCTCCACCTGACCCAACATTCTCCACCCGGCCCAGCATTCTCCACCTGACCCAGCATTCCCCACCTGACCCAGCATTCTCCACCTGACCCAGCATTCTCCACCTGACCCAGCATTCTCCACCTGGCCCAGCATTCTCCACCTGGACCAGCATTCTCCACCTGACCAAGCATTCTCCACCTGGTCCAGCATTCTCCACTTGACCCAGCATTCCCCACCTGACCCAGTATTCCCCACCTGACCAAGCATTCCCCACCTGGCCCAGCATTCTCCACCTGACTCAGCATTCCCCACCTGACCCAGTATTCCCCACCTGACCAAGCATTCCCCACCTGGCCCAGCATTCTCCACCTGACTCAGCATTCCCCACCTGACCCAGCATTCCCCACCTGACCTAGCATTCTCCACCTGACCCAGCATTCCCCACCTGACCCAGCATTCTCCACCTGACCCAGCATTCCCCACCTGACCCAGCATTCCCCACCTGACCCAGCATTCTTCACCTGACCCAGCATTCTCCACCTGACCCAGCATTCCCCACCTGACCCAGCATTCCCCACCTGACCCAGCATTCTCCACCTGACCCAGCATTCTCCACCTGACCCAGCATTCCCCACCTAGCCCAGCATTCTCTACCTGACCCAGCATTCTCCACCCCACCTGACCCAGCATTCCCCACCTGGCCCAGTATTCTCCACCTGGCCCAGCATTCCCCACCTGACCCAGCATTCCCCACCTGGCCCAGCATTCTCCACCTGGCCCAGTATTCCCCACCTGGCCCAGCATTCTCCACCTGACCCAGCATTCTCCACCTGACCCAGCATTTTCCACCTGACTCCATCCTATAAATACTCACGTACCTTTCACCCAGGTAGATCTGTCTGTGACTCGATAAAGCCCACTGCGTGGGCGAAACGTTGTCAATAAAGGATCACATTATACTGCTTATGTGTTTATTTTTCCATTGTGTCGGTATTTTATATCATTTATTTCCATAGGTTCCCTATTGGCTTATTGTTTCCAACTACTATTACTACACTTCTATTACTACTACTACTACCACTTCCACTACTACTACCACTGTTACATACTTTTAAAACAGGGATAACGTTTTTAATGCCTTTCCCAGCTTTTAATTAAAACATAATTTATATATATTTTTTAAATAATTTGGATATAATAAAAACTAGAATATGTTGGCTATAAAGCCGATATGTATATGCAATGTATGGTGTATACTGTACTACATATTATGAAATGAACTTTATTGATTAATTGACTACTACTACTACTACTACTACTACTACTACTACTACTACTACTACTACTACTACTACTATAATAATAATAATTTAATGGAGGGCCCTCTCTGTTTTGCCAATTTTAAGTGAAAAATGACTGTCGAATGAACTTTATTGCTGATGGATTTTCTCGTGTGTGTGTGAGAGAGAGAGAGAGAGGAGGGAAGGAGAGCCGGAGGAAGGAGCCATCTGCCCGGCTTGTTGGGTTATCAAGTCAAGACCCCTCGCACCCCAGATTTTTTTTATGCCTTCGTTGAAGACTTCTCGGCTCTGCCTCGTTCGACAGCTTTACACCGGTCGCTTACAGCTTTTGGTATCGCTTCCAGATGATGAGAGCTGTAAGGCTGGGTGATCAGGGAAGATCGGGTGATAAGGGATCCCTGGGTGATCAGGGATGCCTGGGTAATCAGGGAAGGTCCGGTGATAAGGGAACCCTGGGTGATCAGGGATGCTTGGATGATAAGCACAGGGAGTTGTACGCTATTCCTTTAAAAATATATTTAAAGTTCTTCTCAACAGCTGAGCACTGTTTTTTCAGCTCAGTGAGTGAAATGTGTTGATTTAGGTTAAAGCTAGTGTTTCGTAACCTTAGGGTATAATAGGAGTTTTCCAGTGTCATTCCAGAGTATTTAAAACTGACTTTGTCATTCATTGAGACATTTTTCTGAGAACTCAGGCACTGAAGGGCCAAGAGCTGGATAACCACTTGTGTTTTATATATATATATATATATATATATATATATATATATATATATATATATATATATATATATATATATATATATATATATATATATATATATATATATATATATATAATGAGACAAATTCTATTAACAATTGTTTCACTGAATACAAATTTGTCAATGCAACAGTCACATTAAGGAGCATTAAAGACTGTTGGGAACATGGAGTGTTCCAATTTTCGGGTGACACAAAAACATTATATTGCATATGCTGTCCCTCTGGGTCTTCCACAACCAAACATATGTTCAAGTGCTTTAGACTTACTCTTATTAAGAGCTTTCCTGCATGTGACATGCTTATTAACTGAATTTTCAAAGGGTGCTTGTCATTACTCATTAGTCTGATTAGTGTTCTTGCTAATTGCTTCCATCAGTAAAGTAGAAGATCTCGTAGTTGGTGCTGAATTGTCCCAGGATCCAATCTATTTGATGTTAATAGGAATACTTCATATTTCATTGGTAACAATACATCACATAACAGACACATACGGCTTTAGGTGCTTCCCCAGGGCCACAAGGTGCAGCAGTTTTTAAATCCTGATTACAAAAGAACTACCACAGACGAAATTTTATGTGTGAACACTTGAACATGACCTCGAATAATCCTGTGCAAAAAAATACTACTCACATCAACGTCCAGGACTCGAACCCACGTCGATAACTTCAACAGCTGTGACAGGGATTTATAAATATAGGAAACTTCTTTGCTAGTTATGATCCTTTTATCAACAGCTGTCTGCTTGTACCAAACTCAAGAACACTGGATCCGATACACATACACAGGAATATTTCATCAAGCTTTTGGCTACATGTCGTGGCCAAACATATTTTATGCGCGACATGTGGAAAGCATTCGAACCTTTGTTAGCCAAGACACCAACCAGAATTCAATATCATTTTACCTTCCATACCAAAAATATCACAGCAAATGTACTTACATGGATGTATAAAATAATATGTAAATGCATGTATGGCACACATATATAAACATTCATTCTCTCACATATACATAAATGTGTACGTATAAAGCATAACATTTCCACAATCGTTTCGTGGAAGAGTATACAAATATGTTTGCATACATATCAGGAAAGAAAAAGGAACCATAGCGTTTTCATCTATATTTTATGATCTTACCCCGAGGTGCTTGTGAAATATTGACGGTGTCTGGGAGACACTCTTGTTTTTCCTGTAAAACGTAAAGATGTTTTATTCGTCAGAGCAAGACGAATGTCCAGAACACACACACACACACACAGTATGTGTGTGTGTGTATAGAAATATGCCATTGAAGAAAATAGTGTCATGAAAGGAAGAACAGAGGTGAAGACTGAGGGTACAGTGTGGCAAGACGCTGATTTCAAGTGGATGGAATCAAACAATCACCACGAGTGTCAACAATCCCGGTAAAAGTTGCGAAAGTATCTAATATGTATACGTTATCCCCAAAAAATCTGGATGTATAAGAAATATAGCGTCATATTATCAAAAATAAGCAGAAAATATTTCTAATGTTGGATTTACATATTTCAGGAATTGAAATCCCCTGATTGCTCACTGTACCGGAGAAAATGGGACTGCAGGTCTTAAAGGTTTCTGGAATTTCGTGTTAAGGATGTATTTTTTCCTGTAGGTCCAAACTTTTGGGACACACCTACAGTGAGCTGGATTCAATATTTAGGCAGAAAGAAGTAGTGACAATTTTTTTTTGGGTATGACTGTCATGTCTACCATCAGAGACAAGAAGCCTCAGCGAGTTTTCACTCTGAGAGTCCAATAGACCGATTTGTGATTCGTGTATGCTATGTAATTCAAGATAACTTGATAAAGCTCACATATAGAACGAAAATGCTTAATGATAATATGATCAGCGATTCTAGGAAGGGATATGTTAGGGAAGGAGGGAAGGGAAAAAGGTGAATTATAAAAGAACAGGTAGTTATATAGTTAAATTATTTTGTTCGGGAAAGTACAGAGGAAAGGTATGTTAGACAGGATTAAGGCCATAAGAGAGAAAGACAAAGACGACGGAATTTATATAAAGAAATACCCAAGAAATCCTAAATTTATTTGTTAGAGAAATTGTAATGAAATTGCCCGAGACTCTGATATGGGAAGGATATCATGAAAGATGATACAGGATTTGAACAAGAAATAAATTAATAGTCAAAACTCTGGCGGCCAAAGTTGCAATGATCATCTCAATTTAAAATGCAAATGCAGATAAAACTATTGAAATATTGGGCATTCAAGAACGAAGGCGGAAATGATTAAACAGGATGAAAATCAAGTTGGAAAAGTTCTCTTGGAAAATGCATGACTGTTATGTTAGAAGAGCAGTCAAGCCTTGAGTCCTACTGTACCTCTGATGGTAGTCTTTTCAAAATGGAATACAAGAGACCTTGTAGCTGAGGTACAACAAAAAAAACTGTAAAATGTTGGGAGTTTTGGGACAACAAAGGGGTCGAAGGACATACAGAAATACGAGAAATAAAATGACAAAGAAAATGGTAAACAAGTTAAGAATCTGTTGTTCCTACAGAGCAAAGCTCAATTCATAACACAGCAGATTTTGAAGAACAAAACGCTCAACATGTCACCACCTCAGATATTAAACCCGAACAATGGCAATCTCAACCAACCCTCATGTGTACCTCCTCATTAATTTCATGCATTAATCACCCTCTACATCATACACCCTCCCCTCTACATTAATCACTCAATATCAAATTCCTTTCTCTAATATCATTTATTTCCACATTGTTCTCGCCCATTGAATCTGAAATATCTTCTACCAACAACACAAACTTTCCCCATTACTGTCTAATTACCTACCAAACATCCTCGCACCACCCCAACATTAATCCCTTTACTGCTGTTCCTTCCACATCATCTAAGGTACACCTTCCGAAACACTGACTCAAACTGCCCCTTTAAAAACGATCTGTTCCCCACCAAAGATTTATATACACCAACCCCTACCACACTCCCAATCTTAAACCACCGCCACATTCCCCATCACATCGACTCCCACCTTTCGCCATACCCCGTCCTCCACCCCACCTACAATTCACCCCTCACCCGGAAGCTCCCCTCTTTTCCCACGAAATGATGGATTGCTTTAAACACAAAAAATCAGAGAAGTGAAAGACAAGTTTGTACCCGCCAGGAGGAAAATAGATAAGAGACAGTGGTAGAACCGAAGGTTTAACCAATAATGCAAGGAGGCAAAGCACAAGAACATTAGTGAATTGAAAAAAAATGGAGTGAACCCAACATAAGAACACTGAAACAAGCACAATAACCTGAAATGAAATTTTTTGAACACAGAGAAAACCATAACTTTTCAAATAGATATAACATACAAACGGAAAGTCTTTAAAGCCACATTAGAAGAAAAGTAACAAGAACCAAGTGACAGTACTGATAAAATAAGGTGGAATAAGCATGAGAAATGGTCTCCGCCCACTAGCTCAAAAAAGACAATTATACATACATGCTCTCACACTCGATGATAGAGGATACAGCATCAGCGTCAAGCTCACACCTTGTCAAGCAGTTTAAGAAGCTCAAAAACATTCAGAGATTTACCACCAGACTGGTCCTGGCACTGAGTGCCATGACATACGATGAAAGGCTTCAATTAGTTGCTGAGCCCCACGTCAGTTGAAGGAGGGAAGAACCGGGGAAAAATAGGATCATGATGTTAAAGATACTCACAGGTGCTGGTATTGTGGACAACTACAGACTCACATAAGAGGATCAGTAATGAGGAAATTAAACTCCCAGATAAGTTTAAGGGACTAGTTTGGTAATAAGTCTTGGGGATTTATTTGCTAATGAGACTTAGAGACTCATCTGGTAATTGGACTTAAGGGCTAATTTGAAAACGAATCATTTGGTTTTATTGGGTAATGAATCTTAGGAACTTATTACCCAAAGATAGTAAAAAAATGGAACAAGCAGGAAGAGTAAAAAGAGGAAAATCCTATTTACAGACTCGAGAATAGATAGTATATTGACCCAGAGGCTAAGCAGCAACTGAGACAGTCTACTAAGAGACAAGAGCCAAGAAATGGAGCTCATCTCTTTCAAGCAGAACTCTGCTTGAAAGAGTGGTCGATCCCCGGTATGGTTGGAAACATTAGGACGTGTTTCCTTTAATATAACGGCTGTCCATGTTCACCTGTCAGTAAAATGGGCATCCGGGTGTTAGTCGACTGGTGTGGGTCGTATCCTGGTACAAAATTGATCTAATTTGCCTGAAATGCATTGCACAATAAGGGGCTTTCTATATAGTGGTATGTCATTGATGTCAGCTAGGTCTGTATACCTTGTACATGTACTTGTAGAAATAAAGATTATTATTATTATTATTATTATTATTATTATTATTATTATTATTATTATTATTATTATTATTATTATTATTATTATTATTATTATTATTATTATTATTATTATTATTATTATTATCAGTACTAGGCATATCGGCTTCACTAGTTCTAAGACTGCCATAGCCACGAATAACAGCGTGAGGTTGAAAGCTACACTGAATCATGGCGAAAGATACGTTGAATCAAGGTGAGAGCTACATGGACTTATGGCGAGAGCTGTATGGAGTCAAGGAATCATAAAATCAGTGAGAGCTGAATAGAATAGTAGAATTATAGTTATAGTTTCCTGCAATCATGGATTCATAGTGAGAGCTCCATGAAATCGTAGAATCATGGTGATAACTGCATGGAATCGTGGTAAAACCGGCGTGGAATCAGGGAATCATGACGAGAGCTGCATGGAATCGCTTTATTAGGGTGAGGGGCTGCCAGGAGTCATATAATAAGGAAAAGTGCTACATGGGGTCGTTGAATGAGAGTGAAGGCTGCAAGGAATCATAGAATTGGGACGAGAGTACTCAGGAATCAGAACGCAAGCTTCAAAGCCCACGCATGAGGGCTACAAGAGACGTTTATGGACTGTTGGAGGTTGTTTGACAAATGGAATAAGATGAGAGGGCAGGAAGTCTCCTTGGAGGATGATGAGATGCGTGATGGGTGAGGTGGGCAGCCCGCCTACTCAGGGGTCAAAAGCAAGTAACAAACCGCAAACTTTCAGATCAGGTGGATAAATACCTAAGAGAGAGAGAGAGAGAGAGAGAGAGAGAGAGAGAGAGAGAGAGAGAGAGAGAGAGAGAGAGAGAGAGAGAGAGAGAGAGAGAGAGAGAGAGAGAGAGAGAGAGAGAGAGAGAAAGAGCTCCCTCAACTATTTTGCTATGCAAATCTCATTCCTCTTTACTTGGTATCGAGCCCATGGAAAGATATTGCAGACGAAACAAATGGTTTGTGCTGACTGAACCTGACGCGTCAATAATTTTTAACTAGAACGAGCCGGAGAATACTGGCAATTCTCTCAATTCTCTCTCTCTCTCTCTCTCTCTCTCTCTCTCTCTCTCTCTCTCTCTCTCTCTCTCTCTCTCTCTCTCTCTCACTCTCGCAATTTTCTCTATAACCACTGTGAAAAAATAGTGAATTTCCAAGCGCTTTCGTGATTTCTCATATTATCAAGGAACTGTAAAAATAATAGAACAACAGTGGGAAGCCACTCTTGCTCTAAATATGCGTTGTTGTTTATTTACTTTCAGTTCTTCATGACTACTACGAATCTGCTTGCTCAACCAGCTTTATTCCCCTTTCCATTAGCAGCTAACACGGGCCTAAATCTTTATTCAGCCGCTTCATCTCTCTACACGTTGTCTGCTGGACGTGTTCTCTCATTATTCAGGTGTATAACTATCTACTTCCACGGATGAAGTAGTCTGTCGAAGACTTAGCGAACGACGTCCTGTTTCTATCCACGCTTCATTAGTGGATCACAATATATCCCCACCACTGGTATATTCACCTACACACCTGGGAAGTAGTTTTTCCCATGTAACTTTCTGTTTGGCCTTGATTTGGCTAGAGTGACGGTTGATGCCTGCCCGTCTAATGGTATACTTGCTGTCTTCTTCCTCTTATTGAAGTTAGGGTAAGTTAGGGACAAAGAGAATTTGTAAACAACAGTAAGATCACTGGCATCTCTCCAGTGCAGAAGATTCTGCTCCATCTACATCAATGGATCTCATATACCTTCTTTCCACCATCTATTCTCCCCCCCCCGTTCAGCAGTTAGTCAGTCTACTTCCCTAGTTCATTTACCTCCATCTTCCGCGTACCTTCACCCTTACGTTTACTCCTAATTCTTATCTACAACCAACTCTTATCATTTTGCCCCCTCCCTTCTACGACCTACCTCGCTAAAACCCCTTTTCATCAACATTTTCACTTTCATTCATAACACCCCATCGGCCACCCCCTTCCTCCCATCCACACCAACCCACCAAACCTTCCCGTCTCCAATCCAACCCCACTCACAAACACCCATCTACCAAAACCTTCCCGTCTACAACCCCTTCCCATTTATCATACTTTCCTCTCTCCCTTCTCACCCAGACTACGATCATCTGACCGAGTTTGTCAGGGTTCACACAGGGATCAAGGTGAGGGGTAACAGTCGTTTGATTATATTTTACAGTCTGTTTGTCATTAACTAATAAAAAGCCTGATTGCTGAGCTCCTCAGCAACATAGAATTATCTGACACTGTTTATTAGGTTTAAAGCTGTTATCCTGTCTCAAATTATTTTACAGGATTATGAATGTTATTCTACCGCAGCTCATTTTACAAACTAAAGAACTGGTATTTTACCTATGCTCATTTTACAGGATAAGAGCTGTAAGTCTTCCTCAGCTCATTTTGCATTTTAAGACCCGGTATCCTATCTCTGATCATTTTACAGGCTAAGAATTGTTATCATACCTCAGCACATTTCAAAGCCTGACCCTGTCTAAAATATACTATTATCCTATTGGCGTTTTATGTAGTCTCTCAGCCCAAGATGGCAGAGTCTCCAAACTGTCTTTTTCTTCCCTCTTGTCGGTAACTTTGCCAGTAGAGACTCAGCAGACAAATTGACAAAACAACCACCAGCTGTTTACAGCTGGGTCCGGCTAGCTATGTCTCACCATCCAATTTCACATGTTACTCTGAAACATCGGGCGAATCCGTCAGCCCTGCTGCTGGTCCAAGAACGGAATCTCCAGATTTTTGTTAAAAAGAAGAAAGCAGTTCGTCTAACGTAGAGAAAAACTTCGAAACTCAGTGAAAATTTCCGCTCAGCTTTCTCCAACCTGCACCCATCCGGTTCCAGACCGATCACTGATGCCCTAAGTTAAAATCATCGATGAATTTAACATGTGAAACATCTGCGTATATTTATTTGTGAAGTCTTTTCATCAAGCTCAGGTGTTGTACATGTCTTACTAACCAACTCTGTATTTTATGTAACTAATATGATACTACAATCATCGACTGATGACGAATTTCATCAACAGACAGAAAAGGATTTACACAGTGTGTTTACCGGTAAATATTAGCATTTTGGCCCAATCAACAACCAACTGCAAAAATCACTATATTTTTGGGGGGGGACTGTCGAATCATGTGAATGCAGCAAATTGCATTTTTGCGAGTGACTAGCACACCGTGTGATTCCGTGATTTACGTGAGAATTTACAAGCTTCGCCGGACACAGTCTGGTGCACGCTACGTAGCGCATCCACACAGTCTAGTGCACGCTACGTAGCGCATCCACACAGTCTGGTGCACGCTACGTAGTGCATCCACACAGTCTAGTGCACGCTACGTAGCGCGTCCATACAGTCTAGTGCACGCTACGTAGCGCATCCACACAGTCGATTGCACGCTACGTAGCGCATCCACACAGTCTAGTGCGCGCTACGTAGCGCATCCACACAGTCTGGTGCACGCTATGTAGCTCATCCACAGTCGATTGCACGCTACGTAGCGCATCCACACAGTCGATTGCACGCTACGTAGCGCATCCACACAGTCTAGTGCACGCTACGTAGCGCATCCACACAGTCTAGTGCACGCTACGTAGCGCATCCACACAGTCTAGTGCACGCTACGTAGTGCATCCACACAGTCTAGTGCACGCTACGTAGTGCATCCACACAGTCTAGTGTACGCTACGTAGTGCATCCACACAGTCTAGTGCACGCTACGTAGCGCATCCACACAGTCTAGTGCACGCTACGTAGTGCATCCACACAGTCTAGTGTACGCTACGTAGTGCATCCACACAGTCTAGTGTACGCTACGTAGTGCATCCACACAGTCTAGTGTACGCTACGTAGTGCATCCACACAGTCTAGTGTACGCTACGTAGTGCATCCACAGTCTAGTGACGCTACGTAGGCATCCACAGTCTAGTGCACGCTACGTAGCGCATCCACAGTCTGGTGCACGCTACGTAGCGCATCCACCAGTCTAGTGACGCTACGTGCGCATCCACCAGTCTAGTGCACGCTACGTAGCGCATCCACACAGTCTAGTGCACGCTACGTAGCGCATCCACACAGTCTAGTGCACGCTACGTCCCCATTTACAGTCTAGTGCAGCTACGTAGCGCATCCAAACAGTCTAGTGCACGCTACGTAGCGCATCCACACAGTCTAGTGCACGCTACGTAGCGCATCCACAAGTCTAGTGTACGCTACGTAGCGCATCCACCAGTCTAGTGTACGCTCGTGGCATCCACAGTCTAGTGCACGCTACGTAGTGCATCCCACAGTCTAGTGCACGCTACGTAGCGCATCCACACAGTCTAGTGCACGCTACGTAGCGCATCACACAGTCTAGTGCACGCTACGTAGCGCATCCACACAGTCTAGTGCACGCTACGTAGCGCATCCACACAGTCTAGTGCACGCTACGTAGGCATCCACACAGTCTAGTGCACGCTACGTAGGCATCCCACAGTCTAGTGCACGCTACGTAGCATCCACACAGTCTAGTACGCTACGTAGCGCATCCACACAGTCTGTGCACGCTACGTAGCGCATCCACAGCTAGTCAGCTAGTGCGACCACACAGTCTGTGCACGCTACGTGCGCATCCACACAGTCTAGTGCACGCTACGTAGCGCATCCACACAGTCTAGTGCACGCTACGTAGCGCATCCACACAGTCTAGTGCACGCTACGTAGCGCATCCACACAGTCTAGTGCACGCTACGTAGGCATCCACACAGTCTAGTGCACGCTACGTAGCGCATCCACAGTCTAGTGCACGCTACGTAGCGCATCCACACAGTCTAGTGCACGCTACGTAGCGCATCCACACAGTCTAGTGCACGCTACGTAGCGCATCCACACAGTCTAGTGCACGCTACGTACCGCATCCACACAGTCTAGTGCACGCTACGTAGCGCATCCACACAGTCTAGTGCACGCTACGTAGCGCATGCACACAGTCTAGTGCACGCTACGTAGCGCATCCATACAGTCTAGTGCACGCTACGTAGCGCATCCACACAGTCTAGTGCACGCTACGTAGCGCATCCACACAGTCTATTGCACGCTACGTAGCGCATCCACACAGTCTAGTGTACGCTACGTACCGCATGCACACAGTCTAGTGCACGCTACGTAGCGCATTCACACAGTCTAGTGCACGCTACGTAGCGCATCCACACAGTCTATTGCACGGTACGTAGCGCATCCACACGTCTAGTGCACGCTACGTAGCGCATCCACACAGTCTAGTGCACGCTACGTAGCGCATCCACACAGTCTATTGCACGCTACGTAGCCCATCCACACAGTCTAGTGCACGCTACGTAGCGCATCCACACAGTCTAGTGCACGCTACGTAGTGCATCCACACAGTCTAGTGCACGCTACGTAGCGCAGCCACACAGTCTAGTGCACGCTACGTAGCGCATCCACACAGTCTAGTGCACGCTACGTAGCGCATCCACTCAGTCTAGTGCACGCTATGTAGCGCATCCACACAGTCTAGTGCACACTACGTAGCGCATCCACACAGTCTAGTGCACGCTACGTAGCGCATCCACACAGTCTAGTGCACGCTACGTAGCACATCCACACAGTCTAGTGCACGCTACATAGCGCATCCACACAGTCTAGTGCACGCTACATAGCGCATAGGTCCAGTCGGACTCTTACTGTTTGTTTAATTTATGTAACGCACTAAACCCACGTGGGT
This sequence comes from Cherax destructor, assembly GCA_009830355.1. Taxonomy (NCBI): domain Eukaryota; kingdom Metazoa; phylum Arthropoda; class Malacostraca; order Decapoda; family Parastacidae; genus Cherax; species Cherax destructor. The sequence continues at coordinate 10,806 of WNWK01010523.1, read as the reverse complement.
TATTCAGAGCGCGTCTGCTGATTGCCAGACAGACGCGCTTCCTATTTGCACTTACCTATTTGGACTCACCTATTTGGACTTACATATTTGTACTCACCTTTTTGGACTCTTACTAATTCAGCCCTTTCCCAGGAGTATATTATATTCCTGAGACACAAATTATTATTATTATTATTATTATTATTATTATTATTATTATTATTATTATTATTATTATTATTACTATTTTTATAATTATTATTATTATTACTTTTATTAGTATTATTATTAAGTGGTTGCCTGATTTTTCTTTTATTTCTTTTTTCTTCGTCGAACTTTCAGATTTTATTTCGCTTATTACACGAGGCTTCATCCGATCGCCTTCAAAGTCTGAACTCTGGCGTACGGTAACTAGGACCAAATTCTTGGAACAATTGACATTTGCAGGTTCCCTATGACCAAAGTTAGAGAACCCATTTCCAGTGTCCTGGAATGGCACTGATAACTTCCAAAACCCTCTGCTGCGCGGCTTCAAACGTTTAAAACACACAAAAAATACTGCTAATTCGACGACAACGGAGAAGTGTGTGTCTGCATATCTGTCAAGGTCATCTGTAAAATCACGCAAAGTTTATTTGAGTCTACCTCTTCTATATGGATTTAGTTTTAATTGGCTGAAGCAGCTTATAGCCAGGATATTCTTAATTTACCTTGTGATATCAAGGTAATGCCACTTCAAATGCTCAGCCAATTTGTGGTTTCCAGAAACCAAGGTTCGCGTCGTTTTTAGGGTGCATAAGTTCCAATTTGAAAAAAAAAATATTATATAAATTTTGATATTGATTTCCTTCCGATAACTCAAGAATCCCTCCTTCTATCAGAAACCCCCTCTAGGTATCCAGGTATAACCCATAGCTTGCCTAATTCATGCCCAATTTTCGAGCATTTTTGCCCAAATATTGGCCATCTATTCTAACGTAATGACCATCTATGTTAGCGTAATGGCCATCCATGCCCAAATGTTGGCTATCCATGCCTAAATAGTCTGTGTGTCTAAATATTAACCTTCCGTGTCCAAATACTGGCCATCTATGCTAACGTATTGGCCATCTATGCTAACGTATTGGTAATCTATGCTAACGTATTGGTCCTCCGTGTCCAAGTATTGGCCATCCAATACACTTTACCCCGTCTCTTAATACACCAGACCAAACTCTTTATACTTCTATACTTAAGTATTAATCCCGGGTACCTAATATGTAACTTGCTTTACTTTTTACCTGGAGCCTACCTAAAGGGTGTCTGGGGGTCAACCCCCGCTGCCCGATCCTTGACCAGGATTGATTCTGGTCTTTGTAGGTCCCAGTTTGCTTTTTTTGTAAGAAATTTGGAAACAGTGAAAAAGGCTAGTTTATATGCGACAATTTCTGAGTGCGTTATCCGATTATTTTCAACACTTTCAACGAGGTTAATTTGATAATGCAACCTTGGAGCGGCTTCAAACTTAATAGTGCTCCTGTATTTTTAGGATTTTGGTCTCGGTTTGCCCTTTCAAAGTTGGTGTTTTTAAGGAAGGTTCGAATTCGTTTTGGGGCCGCGCGTGGCCAAATTTGACACATGTATTGAAGAAATTGGGATATTAGTTTCCATGTGATAACTCATGAATGCCTCTTCCAATTCGCTTCAAATCTTCGCCGTTAATATTTAGCAGCATTACAAATATCTTCCCCACTCTGAGGCATACGTTTGAAATGTACGCGCCGCCGATATGCGATACGGAGGTACCTCTCTCGGATCGCGCCGCGACTGAAATATTTTGAGTTACGATTAGAGTTATGGAGAAGTACAAATCCCGTAGAGTCGTATAGCACCTGTGGAATGGCAAATAATCAGGTTCGATCCAAGGAACAGGAGGCCAGTTATAATCTCTCCTCTTTAGCCAGCAATAAGGCGCCGAAGGAGGAGAGTTCACAAACAACCCATCTCGTAGGAGAAACGTTAGCCGACGTTTCGGTCCGGGAAGTAGGCATAAGTTGCGGGTTATTTTTGTGTTGTTCCAGTCACGGTATTGTGCCATTTAATTCTTTATGGTATGAAGGGAGTATTAGAAAGTAAGAAATGATAATGCTTACTCAGGGCTAACGCGGAGAGCCCTTAGTTTATACTGTCAAGTTGGCTAGTTTTAGGGCTTTGAGATACAGGTCAAGGGCAGTGCCGGTCAGAAAGAGGTAGTGCCAAGCCTGGGGAGCGGAGGCACCCGGTGTGCCATACTGAGTCAGTTTATCCGCAGACACCGATGATACAGACACGCGAACCGATACTTCTCAGTTATGTTGATAAAACGAATCCGGGAAAAAAGCTCGTTTACTATTACGTCCCTGGATCACTGGTAACTGCTGAGACAACTAACGACAAAATCTTCAACCTGCTACCCCTTCCACGTACATCCCATCTACCACCACTCTCACGTACCCACCCCATTTTCCCGATAGGGACTGCTGTCTTTGAGATATAGTCAAGGAGAGAGACAAACAAACACGTAAGTTAGGATAATTACTGCACTTTCAATGGATAACTATTAGCAAATGAACACTGCTATATTCTCACTAAGTACAAAAAAAAGAGCGAATTGTCTCTAGGTAATGATGATATTTTCTCTCTTAATTGACGACTTATTTTTAAAGTGACACATTCTAATTTCACATCGTCAAAGTTGGAGAGACAGAGAGAGAGAGAGAGAGAGAGAAAGGGAGGAATTACTGAAGAAGGAAGAAATGGCTGAAGAGGAAAGGAGGAACATCTCAAAAAAGGGAGTACAGGATAGAGGGTTGAAGGAGGAAGGAAAGAAGGAATACATGAGAGAGATGAGACTGGTAAAGGAGGGAGGGAGAGAAGGACGAGGACGAAGAGAGAGAGAGAGAGAGAGAGAGAGAGAGAGAGAGAGAGAGAGAGAGAGAGAGAGAGAGACAGACAGACAGACAGACAGACAGACAGAGACAGAGACAGAGAACAAAAGTGGGGAAAGGAATTTAAGTGGAAAGCAAGAGGCTGAGGCTGGAGATTTCATTCCAGGACTTGCCCAAGGCTAGGCCAGGTAATTAGCAGTATGTCAGCGCCATCAGCTGTCCTCACTACCCTTGCGTTTGTGTTAGTGTTGAGGACGTCAGCGTCGACGTGACTTTGATGGTGTATCTATAGACGAACAGATCTAATTACGCTCAGCTGATATAGTGTCCAGCTTCGGCACTTAATTAATCGACGTAGCCCTTCACAGAACGTACGATATACGAGTATATATCACACAGTCTGTGTAAAGTCTGTGAAGTACTATATATCGCATTGGCAGAAATTTAGAAATTCTGATCGTCGAGCGCTGAAGATCGATTCATTCAACATTTTAGCCTAAAAAAAAAATCACTATATACCCTTAGAAGCGGCCACAAACAAACACGGATTGGATTGCGGCTAAAAGCGGAAAAATTCTAGACTCTTTCATAATTTCCAAAATGAACTATAACATTTCACAGGGACTATGGAAGCCAGATGTTGCTTCAAAATTCGCCCTTCCAAATTAAGTACCAGGAGCCAACTTAAGTCAGATCCCAATTGCACTGCAGTAGATCTACTGGCACATGCTGGGAAGTTCCAGCTCACACCCAACAACATCTACTCATATACTCGTGTTGCCTATTTTTAAACCTACCCATCAAATGCATTTGAAAGCTAACTTCCGACCAGATGAGGTAGAGGGATGGGCGGTTGGGATACGGAAATATTTGTCTCAACTTACGTAGCCACTGAATCAAATCTAGTTAGGTTATATAACCAGCAATGTTGGGGAAACACTAATAACGTAGCGGAAGCACTAGCAATGTAGGGAAAACACTAGCAATGTAGGAGAAACACCAGCAATGTAGGAGAAACACCAGCAGTGTAGGGGAAGCACCAGCATAGTAAGGGGAAAACAATATAGGGGAAACATCAGCACCGTACAGTAAGGGGAAACAATTAGTAATGCAGAGGAAGTACGAACAATATCGTTGAAACCCCAGCAATGTAAGGAAAACCCCAGTAATATAGGGGAAAACACAAGCAATAACACTATAAAAGCAAGTTACTTCTAAGTTAATATATTTTTACAACACAACACAATTAAGATCAGAAGTACACTCAGTAATTACAAGAAAAGTGCGTCATGTACGTAGGCACAACACGGGGTCTCATGTAATGATTGCATTTGCATTTAGATGGATGCGAGAGGGAGGGCAGTGTCACTTACACCCGGGAAAAGAGATCTCGCTTAACTCCACTTAATTTAACTCCACTTAATTTTGAAGGACACTTCAAGGTAGGGTGTCTTGTTGCTGGGGCTTTTGAGCTTCAGGTCTTAGAGCTCTGCCTCTCGCATTCTTCAGATCAAACCTGAGTGCGCTAAATGGCACTTATAAAGGGCATGATACCTCACATGGAGACTGAAGAGGAAATCCAACTCGTACGTGAAATTGCTAGTCGTTGCTGGAAGCTTTGAATAGATTTGAACATCTTGCCACAGTTATTGGTGTGAGGGATACTCGAGAAGTCGTAATAATGTGACTGTAAACAACCCACTGAACGGAGTGAGGTTCGAACCTTCCTAGTGTGTGTATAGAATGAATCTGACATACCGCTGGGTCGAACCCCGGCAAGCATGCTCCGTGAGTGAATGTGGTTTCGCTAAATTCTCCCCTTCAGTTCATGATTACTACTGAAATTCATGGTGGATGTTACTCCTAGGAAGCTTACAAGTATTGTAGATCTTAGAAAACATGATGAGATGAGTATCAGACAGATCGCCGAAAATTTGAGCCTAGCAAAGTCAACTGTTGGTTGGATTCTGAAGAGAAGTGACGACACTGGTGCTTGTGGAACGCTGCGTCGAGGAAGATGTGCAAGAAAACGCAAGACAACATCTCATGATGATAAGGCTATCATAAGAAATAGTGTGAAGGATCCCAAGAAAACCAGTAAAGATCTACAGAGAGATTTGGCTGTAGCTGGCATAAATGTTGATTTTTCAACTGTTCGACGAAGGATCCTTGAAGTTGGCAGAACTGCCAGAAAGCCGGTAAAGAAACAATTATTGACTGCTGTTATGAAGAAAAAACAACTGCGGTGGGCACTCGATCATAAGGGATGGACGACAGATGAATGGAGAAAAGTTATATTTTCAGATGAGGTGCATTTAGAAGCAATGAGTGCAGATCAGTGCAGACAGAGCAAAGGCGAACTTCTTCGGAATGGACATAATCAACAAGCGTCAAAAAATACATACCTAAAAAGTTTTGGGCTAGTTTTGTCGTCAAATCCCCTGGATGGCTTGTTACAGTTGAGGGAATGATGAAAAGTGACAAATACAAGGCAATCCTGGCAATTCATTTGCTTCCCATTGTGGATAGAGACTTTCCTGATGGAGAAGGCATTTTTCAGCAGGATCTTGCTCCTTGCCACACTTAAATAAAAATGCTGACATTCTTTGAAGAGTGTGGATTAAGCGTTCTAAATTGGTCTGGAAACTCTTCTGACCTCAGCCTGTGGGCAATAGTCAAACACAGGATCGCGAAACAGGACTGTTCAACTGTGCAGAAGCTAACTGCTGCTGTTCTTAGGACCTGCTACCACGACGAAGAACTTGACAAAATGAGTTCAACATTTGTTGATTCTATGCCAGAGCGTGTAGCCATGATTATAAAAGCAAAGGGTAGTCATATCTTTTAGTAAATCAATTATCTGTTATATGATTGCCGTGTATTTTTCAAATAAACATTAATTTTCCAAATAAATGTCTTATTTCATCACTGTCCCAATTAATATGCACACTACTATATAAGTCTGTTTGGGGCCCTGCATACGAGTACTGTTACTTAGGTTTATGCAATATACATATTAACATGTGTGAGTTTCCTAGGTATAAATAAATACAATTATTATACATAGTGAAAATTACCCAATATAACTCAGAAAGTCAAAGTGACTTATTTACATTGAGGTTCTTGTGATATCTTATTATTTCAACCTGGAAAGTTAAAACAGTGACTTATCGCCTCTGTGATTCTAGGATTATGAAGCATCGCAACGATCTTACAGCAGGATAGCTAAATAAGTAGATAAATACTTAGGAATTTTTGTAGAGAATCCTCTCTGCTGGCACTTTCTGGAACATTCTCTGACGTATGGTAGAGTAGAGTGACATAGCACATCTGATCCGTATAACAAGGTAGTTACATAAAGCCTGAGTGTGTGGGTGTATTAACTAAGGTGAAATGATTCTCTATGTCTCTAGATGAGTTGATGTCAATTAGATGTGGTTTTGGGTTGACTACCTCTATTTCTTATTATTCTGTAAGTACCTTTCTGTAAACCGCTGAGGTTCCTCCCTCCCCTTCCCCAAAAGGGAAGTGAGTAGACAGGTGGCGGTAGCTGAGGAGCTGACGGCCCTTCACATTCCACTGTGACATGGCAAGACGTTTTAAGCTTCTGCCTTGCCTCAGAGAATTTTCCTCGTACTATCTGTTGCTAGTCTTGCAACATTGCATAGTTCCTGACAACGCACGACAGTACGAAAGATCTTGAGATAAAGATTTCCATCCTCACGATTGGTTTGACATTAATATGCAACACTGAGTTAGTCGGAGGAAGTTCTTGTTGCTGCTGTCTGACACTGTCTACGTAACGAGTATGAGTGGGGCTTGCAGTGATTCTTGCAACCTTCCTCTATCTCCCTCCCTTCCTCCCTCTTCCCCTCCCTTCCTCCCTTTCTCCCTTTCTCCCTCTCTCCCTCCTCACACACGAACTCAGAGGTTAGATGGTATTTTGGAACCGACCAGGAAAGGACGTGAGTTATGTTATTTTTTTTTTCCACCCCAACACAAACTAACATACAACCACACACAGCCGCACATACAACCACACAAACGGCTTCACATACAGCCACACACAGCCGCACATACAACCACACACACGGCCTCACATACAACCACACACACAAATTCACATACAACCACACACACGGCCTCAAATACAACCACACACAGCTTCACATAGAACCACACACACGGCCTCACATAAAACCACACACAGCTTCACATACAACCACACACACAGCTTCACATACAACCACACACACAGCTTCACATACACCCACACACAGCTTCACATACAACCACACACACGGGTTCACATACAACCACACACAGCTTAACATACAACCACACACAGCTTAACATACAACCACACACAGCTTCACATACATCCACACACACGGCCTCACATACAACCACACACAGCTTCACATACAACCACACACACAGCTTCACATACAACCACACACACGGCTTCACATACAACAACACAGCTTCACATACAACCACACAGCTTCACATACAACCAGACAGCTTCACATACAACCACACAGCTTCACATACAACCTCACACACAGCTTCACATACAACCACACACAGAGCTTCACATACAACCACACACACGGCTTCACATACAACCACACACAGAGCTTCACATACAACCACATACACGGCTTCACATACAACCACACACAGAGCTTCACATACACCCACACACAGCCTCACATATAAACACCTTCATACACATTTTTATTTTTGTGACTTAGAATGTCCTAGCATTGTTTAGTATCTGCAGATGCTACGTCCACTGTGCTGACTTAAATGTGGGTAGAAATGTCCAGGTGGATTGTCATTTTAACTACACTGTTAAGTTTGTCTCTTGAAGCACCGGTCGCCACTCTCTCGTTCCGAGTATCTATAACACTCTACATTGCTTTGTGTGAACTTTGTTTCTAACTGAGGTTGTCTGGTCTGGACTAGTCTCGAGAAGACGTTTATTTTTTCAGTCTTTGTGGTGAGTGGATTTGGTATTTGCCAAGCTTCATGGTCTCTGCTTCAATTTAGTATCGTCCAGAATTTCTGTCAGATAGTCTGTACTGCGAAGTATTCTTGACTGACTCCGGAGACTATCAGCAATGAGTAGCCATCCCCTAGTACTGGTATCATGGGAGAATCAATGATGTAGATCAATGATCTCTGTAACATTATATCCAGAGCCAGGACTGTGATAAGTGGACGGAGGATCAAGCCTCCACCATTCCTTGCGCTAAGTAACCCTCACTTCACGACTTCACTAGACAATCCTGGAAAAAAATTTGCAAGATGTGAACATAAATACTTTGAATTTACTCTAAGAATAAAAGACTTAATGAGAAAAAAATGATATCTATTTAGTTCCCAAAGTGCATCAAATTGTCTCAAATTATTTAAAGATAACGAGGATGATTAAACATTTACTGAAGCAAATTAATAAGTAACTTAATACGAGTCGTGACATATACTTCCCTAGTGTGTAAATTAAACATCACCTGACGTAATGACTTCCTCGGATCAAATTTGATTACACATCAGTCGTTCAGTTTTTGCGTGACCTTTAAAAATAATAATAAGAAGAATAAGAATGTAATAATAATAATTTGCTAAATGTTAACATAAGTACATAAAGAAGGAACTCTACAGCAGGCCTACTGGCCCATGCGAGGCAGGTCCAATTCACCCACCGGCTAAAGCCAATGCCTAAAGATAGTCAGGTCAGGTCACATTCACTAAGGAAGGAGCAGGACAACTGATCTAGTAGCACAAGCTATTCAGGTCCAACTCACACCCACCCACACCCACTCAAGTATTTATCTAACCTATTTTTAAAACTACACAACGTCATAAGAACATAAGAAAGGAGGAACACTGCAGCAGGCCTGTTGGCCCATACTAGGCAGGTCCTTCACAATCCGTCCCACTAACAGAATATTTGCTCAACCCAATTTTCAATGCTACCCAAGAAATAAGCTTTGACAATTCTACCCACTCATGCGCGAGTCCCACTCAAATCCAACCCCTCTCACTCATGAATTTGTCCAACCTAAATTTGAAACTACCCAAGGTCCTAGCTTCAATAACCCTACTAGGCAGACTGTTCCACTCATCAACTACCCTGAGCTTTTTGCAAGGGTTCTTAAGGAATGCAAAATGGAACTCTGTGAACCAATATCTAACATTTTTAATTTATCTCTTCAAACAGGTGTAGTGTCTGATATGTGGAAGATGGCTAATGTAATTCCTATTTTTAAAGCAGGGGACAAGTCACTACCGTCAAACTACCGCCAATAAGCCTGACCTCAATTGTAGGCAAATTACTAGAGTCAATTATAGCTGATATTATTAGAAGCCATCTAGATAACCATAATTTGATTAATGATACCCAGCATGGATTCACGAGGGGCCGTTCCTGCCATCTAATTTATTAACCTTCTTCAGTAAAGCTTTTGAGGCTGTTGATCACGATAAAGAAATCGATATTGTTTATTTAGACTTTAGTAAGGCTTTTGATAGAGTACCGCACCAGAGACTGTTAAAGAAAGTGGCAGCTCATGGCATTGGGGAAAAAGTGCTGTCATGGATCGAGTCATTGCTCACCAATAGGAAGCAGAGAGTGTGCATAAATGGGGTTAAATCGAATGGGGACTTGTAACAAGTGGTGTTCCACAGGGATCAGTCTTAGGCCCATTGTTATTTATAATATATATCAATGACCTTGATGAGGGAATTACTAGTGATATGAGCAAATTCGCCGACGACACAAAGATAGGTAGGATAATTGATTCAAACATAGCTGTCATAGAACTTCAGGAAGATTTAGACAAAAATTAATTCGTGGTCAGAAAAGTGGCAGATGCAGTTCAATGTAGATAAATGCAAAGGGTTTTGAAGCTCGGAGTGTCCATAACCAAAGCACTTATAAGTTAAATAACGTAGAACTTAGCCATACAGATTGCGAGAAGGACTTGGGGGTGATGGTAAGCAGCAACCTTAAACCAAGACAGCAATGCCTAAGCGTACGTAATAAGGCAAATAGATTACTGGGATTTATATCAAGTGTTAGCAACAGAAGTCCAGAGGTTATATTACAGCTTTATACATCATTAGTAAGGCCTCACCTAGATTACGCAGCTCAGTTCTGGTCTCCATATTACAGAATGGACATAAATTCGTTAGAAAACATTCAGTGTAGAATGACTAAATTAATACATAGCATTAGAAATCTTCCTTGAAGAAAGATTGAAGACCCTAAAATTACATTCACTTGTAAGACGTAGAATGAGGGAGACATGATCGAGGTATACAAGTGGAAAATGGGTATTTACAAAGGGGATATAAATAAGGTCTTGAGGATATCTCTCCAAGAGAGAACCCGCAATAATGGATTCAAGTTAGATAAGTTTAGATTTAGAAAGGATATAGGAAAGTATTGGTTTGGAAATAGGGTAGTTGATGAGTGGAACAGTCTGCCTAGTAGGGTTATTGAAGCTAGGACCTTGGGTAGTTTCAAATTTAGGTTGGATAAATTCATGAGTGAGAGGGTTGGATTTGAGTGGGACTCATGGCATGAGTGGGTAGAATTGTCAAAGCTTATTTCTTGGGTAGCATTGAAAATTGGGTTGAGCAAATATTCTGTTAGTGGGACGGATTGTGAAGGACCTGCCTAGTATGGGCCAACAGGCCTGCTGCAGTGTTCCTCCTTTCTTATGTTCTTATGTTTCCAAACCAATACTTTCCTATATCCTTTCTAAATCTAAACTTATTTAACTTGAATCCATTATTGCGGGTTCTCTCTTGGAGAGATATCCTCAAGAACATTGTTCTTGTTGGGGATAGTCAAATTAGGTATATGGATAGGGCCTTCTGCTTGAAAGAGAGAAGTAGGAGACAGAGG
>WNWK01010522.1:0-69726 GCA_009830355.1 Cherax destructor | reverse complement strand
AGACTACCTGAGGGAAAGGAAACAACGTGTGTCGGTACGAGACGAGGTGTCAGAGTTTTGATGTGTCGAGTGGGTTCCACAAGGGTCAGTCCTAGGCCCGGGTGCTCTTTCTTGTATATGTGAATGACATGACTGAAGGAATAAAGCCAGAAGTGTCCTTGTTCGCAGACGATGTGAAACTAATGAGGAGAATACAAGCGGACGAGGATCAGATAAGCCTACAAAGGGATCGGGACAGGCTACAAGCCTGGTCTGATAAATGACTCCTGGAATTTAACCCAGCAAGTGTATAACGATGTGTTATTTGGCGTTTTGGAGGCGTGGTTGAAAGGATAAGGCTTCGGAGGCTTCTTACTTTATTTGTAATAAAGGTGCGAGTGACAGGCTGCGTGTCTGTGGCCATGGCCCAGGGCCATGCCCCTTGCGAGAGGGAGAGGAGTAGGCCTGTTCTCTGAGTGTTGTCTAGGCGCCAAGTGAGAGTGGGCCAGGGCGGGTCTGGTAGACGTGGGTACGCCTACCAGGCCTGCCTTCTGGCGGAATACTATGGAAACTAGCATGGCACGAAATATGAACTCAGCTGGCAGACAGCATGGGCTGTCTACATCGCTCGGTCACGCTACCCATGGTCGACCCGACCATGAATGGCATTAAAAAAACTCGGGCCTCTCTCGCAAGAACAGGTCACAGAACACGTAAGAAAAATACATATATACATAAACATATGGACATAGAAAAAAAAACTTCCTCCAGAGAGGGAAGAAAAAAACGGTGTGCTTCGTGGTCTAAGGCAGTGAGCGTCGATGCAACACTGCACGCCTTCCTGTGTCTGGATACATACTGCAACACGGGAGACATGAGCTGTGACGTAACAGGGTACGGTCTCCTCTGGGATGTGAAGCAGACATCGTAGTAGTCGCTGCAGGGGTTCACTCAACTGGGGCACAACTGCTGGTGCCCTCGAGTGAGGCGTCGTCAGTAGTCGCAACAGGACAGGACTGGCAAGCGACTCAGGAGGACATTCCTCGACTGGTACTGTCGCTGGAGCTGTCGCTGCTGGTGAGTGTGGAGTGAGTCGTGACAGGGACGACTCGGCGAAACATCTGGAGGTCGTAACAGCATACACCATACTGCAGTGAGTGGGCTAGCAGTCAAAGTGACATCATCTTTGTGCAGGCTGCTCACTGAAGCTGTGACACGAGGCTGACAGTCGCCTGCCGACAGGCTTAACTGCGGCTTGGCGAGTGACATCTCTCGACAGTAGAAGTTACAGCAGAGGGCAGTGTAAGCGTCCCCAGACTGGTCATCTGCAATAACTGGACTGACGGTCTTGGAGGTGAAGTGGAACGGTCTCGATGGGAGAATCGTCGCGGGTACGATTCAGCAAAGGCATCTACGAGCGGCGAACAATAAGAGCTTTCTGTACAAGGCGCTCGAACGCTCGTAACTGACGCCTGGACTGACAAATGTCAGCTGTCAAGCGCGCGGGGCGCGGGTCACACACTGGGTGACAAAGTAACACACAGGTGCTACATAAGACACACGAGAAACTGCACACATACTACACATGTGGTACAACATAGCTTACTAGCAAAAGACGCTTTTCTGTATAAAAATCGTCACTAAGCAATACACGAACATGTGAGAACACTGACTGAGAGAAATTAATGAACACTCGACTTATATCTTCTCTCAAACTTCTCGACAAATAATGAAAATAAAATGATCACTGTGAACTAGAACACACGGGACATCATGTGGGTGATGTCAGGCGTGACGTCGCGAGTGACGTCAGCAGACGTCGCGAGGAACGTCAGGCAACATCGTGGGTGACGTCGCGAGGTGACGTTCTGGAGTGACATGATGATGGATGTCATGGGGTGACATCGCGAAGTGACATCAGTGGAGTGACGTCGTGGAGTCGGCAGCATCGTGACGTCAGCAGCATGGTGGTGACGTCATGGGTTGATGTGGGCGCAGACCAGTGTGGCTTGCTGATCTGGCTTACCCACATGGCGTGCTGAGCACGTGGTTTGGTCACACGTGGCTTCGAGTGGCCTCGACACTCGGATACACAGTTCTGGCAAGAATTCACAAGGAAATTCACAGAAAACAGCATAGAGGGAGTGGGCAGTGAGTGGTGTATGGTGTGTGGCGGCGTACACTAGGGCGGGTGTGTATGGTGAGAGACAGGGCCGCGGGCCTACCTCCCTCACCCACGACACGCTCACACTGGGAAATCACCACAAACTCACCTCTGAAGTGCTGAAATAGCAGTGCTGAGCTGAACAACAACAGCAGAACATGCTGGCAAGGCTGAGCACGTGACTGAGAAACAGCATGGGACGCTGTGGCGTGAAGTCAGTGACGCCATTTCTCGGAGAATTAGACAAATTTCGGCCTGAATCCTGCTTGTACCTGTGTCTGGATGCTGAGATTTGCAGACACGACATCAGGATAACTCGTTGAGAGACGGATGCTTCTTGTAGAGACTGATGAAGTGGTAGACAAACTTCATTCCTCTTCCTCCCCTAACACAACTGCTGCTAGGCACCGCTGTCACCATTTATAACGATGTATGCTGTTTGGCGTTTCTTGGAGGCGTGGTTGAAATGATAAGGCTTCGGAGGCTTCTTACTTTATTTGTAATAAAGGTGCGGGTAACAGGCTGCGTGTCTGTGGCCATGGCCAAGGGCCATGCCCCTTGCGAGAGGGAGAGGAGTAGGCCTGTTCTCTGAGTGTTGTCTAGGCGCCAAGTGAGAGTGGGCCAGGGCGGGTCTGGTAGACGTGGGTACGCCTACCAGGCCTGCCCTCTGGCGGAATACTATGGAAACTAGCATGGCACGAAATATGAACTCAGCTGGCAGACAGCATGGGCTGTCTACAAGTGCAAAGTTATGAAACTTGGGGACGGACAAAGAAGACCGCAGACGGAGTACAGCCTAAGAAATCAGAGGCTGCAAAACTCACTCAATGAAAAGGATCTTGGAGTGAGTATCAGCCAAATAACTGCTGCAGCATACGGGCGATTGGCAAACCTGAGAATAGCGTTTCGAGATCTAGGTAAGGAGTCATTCACGACACTCTACACCGTGTTCATCAGGCCCATATTGGAGTATGCAGCACCATTATGGAACCCCCACCTGGTCCAACACATCAAAAAATTAGAGAAAGTGCAAAGGTTTGCAACAAAGCTAGTCCCGGAGCTGAGGGTTTTATCCTACGAGGAGAGGTTAAGGGAACTCAACCTGACAACACTGGAGCACAGGAGAGATAGAGGGGATGTGATAACAGCATATAAAATACTGAGAGGAATTGACAAGTTGGACAGAGACAGAATGTTTCAGAGATGGGTCACAGCAACAAGGGGTCACAACTGGAAGTTGAAAACTCAGATGAGTCACAGGGATGTTAGGAAGTATTTCTTCAGTCATAAAGTTGTCAGGAAGTGGAACAGTCTGCAGAATAGTGTAATGGAGGCAAGATCCACTCATAGCTTTAAGAAGAGGTATGATAAAGCTTATGGAACAAGGAGAGAGTGGACCTAGTAGCGACCAGTGAAGAGGCTTGGTCAGGAGCTATGAATCGACCCCTGTAACCACAATTAGGTGAGTACAATTAGGTGAGTACACACACACACACACACACAGCAGCCATCTGTTACAATGTGTATGTCGACTAATTAGTGGGTTGCATTCATTTCCGATTTAATTAAAAGCATACATGACATTATTATACCTGACGTTTACATGTGTGTGTCTGTTTCCATGTGTTGGTCAGTGCAAGTGACTGTTTGCTCCCTGTGTCTTGTGTGTGTGTGTGTGTGTGTGTGTGTGTGTGTTGTTTCGGTCAAAACAAGTGACTGGTGGTACCTGTTTCTTGTGTACATGGTGTGTCTGTGCCGATGCGTTGGTCACAACAAGTTACTACTGAGTAATGTGTGGCTCCAGACCTGGCTTCCTAGGTGTGGGAGCAGGGGTGATTACTACCTAAAACATACACAAGACTCTAGTACCTTGCGTCTGATCCACACGGACCAACGAATGCTCTACAACACTACTGATCACGATCTGATTTAAGCAACTTATCAGTTTCACTCTTGAATTAAACTAAGGGGCCTGTTAATAATTCTCCTCACGCATGGAACAATAATATTGAAGAATCTCTGTCTATTTCCACATATTGAGTAGTTTATTTGCAACCCAGCTGTTGACTGGAGGTGATTTGCACCGTCTACCAAGACTCTTGTTTGCTTAGGTCATGATTTAAGTAGTATACGAATTTGGGAATAAGTCCTCTAGAATTTTCCAAGTGTAAATTATGATATATCTTTCTCGCCTTTGTTCCCAGGAGTGTAATTCAAGGGGCTTCCAACTTTCCCATTAATTTAAATGTTTGACTGAGTACACAAGGGGCAGTTAGGGTTAATACATTCTCCTGCTCGGTAATCTCTCCTACTTTAAAATGGGCTGTTAGTATACAGTAATATTTCATCATCGAGAATAAAAGTGACTTGAAGAGTATCATCACTGGCTTGGCATTTCTTGTTTTGAAGACAGTAGTAATCCAACCTATCATTATTTCCCATGCTTGCAGTTGAACACTCAAATGTTGCGACTGCAGCAGCAACCTGACATACATTTGGAAAGGTTTATGTAAGTTCGAACAGCTTTTGTAGGGTTCATATTGGCCTTTTTTTATGTATATTCCATTTTCTTTGGGTGTATAAATCAGCACACAGCGAGTAAGTCAACTACTTCTACGAATTCTGGAAAGGATATTTGCAGCAGGAGACATTTTTAGCAATGAACAAGGTAACCCATATTGCTCATACAGGTTACAATCTGTTAAAACCTGGAGTTCATATGAAAAAAGAAGGATGCTTAGGATATGCCTACGATATAATGAGACATATTATATCCTTAATCAAAGACAAGAAACACTTCAGAATATGTCGGTGCGTCACATCCCAACAAGGCATCACAGAGGCACTTACTGACAGGTGTGTCATTCGAGCGATGAATTCTCATAATTGGAGGTTCACGAGCATATTTAGCCTCCCTGTATGTTCTTATCAATTCTGAAAACAACACAATATTAACCTGTTCAATAAACAATAATATGAAAACATGAATTAACATGGGGAAAGAAAACGATTTCAAATGCTGAAAAATCACTCTCCGAATACTAGCGATTATTCATATTTTAGAAATAGTATATATAAAAAAAACCTCAGAATATATCATCTGATTAGCAGCATTGAACTAACAACATCACCTTTTCCCTTTTGCAGTTTTTCATCCTTTCATGATTCCTCAGATTCACTGGTCCTGATGTGGTCATTTCAGAGAGCTACTTCTCTACTGTGACTGTACTCTTTGAAGTAAGACTGTGAGGCTGTTAGTCATCTGGACTTATAATCAACAAAAGTTGCTCAGAGAGTAATTCAGAAAAGCAAGAGTCATCGTACAATACTAAGTCAAGCAAGCCTTTGGCTGTGACAGTGACTAACTAATCCCTCAGTTCACCTTCAGCCAAGCTTAAGAGAAGGTTCATAATTTTACTAAACTTTTTAAGAGTGCTTCTGGTAGAGTTTAGAAACTTACACTATCTTTGTTCTGTGAGACAATTAAATTACTTGCTACCATACAGTTCATTCATTTTAGGACTCATTTAAAAATTGTAGAACATTTTACACTGGTGTGTTTATAATGGCAGCACGGGAACACTTCTGAGTGCCAGTAACAAGTAGATAAAGACGAAGGTTGATATAATGAATATAAGGTGCAGGACGTCCCAGATGCTCCTGAAGAAGAGCTTGTATGCTCCCACAAGTCACTCGTGGTGCTTGTCCCATTATAACACTGTGACAGAATCCTCCTTGAAATAATTCGGACACCTCCCTCATTGTTTCCTCCATAAGTAACGTGGCATCTAATCGATCTACAGGTGTTTTGTCATTTGCGTAGGATATTCAAATGCAGGACGTTTCCATCCTTAACATATCTTACAACTAATGAGTTGAATTTTCTTTTCCATTTATGCGGTGTTAATTGTTATTCCTTATTCCTAACTTAACATAATTCCTCTCGTCCTTAACCAGGGAGGTGGCAACAAGAACAGATGCAGCCCTGCCAGTGGACTCCTGCTTAGATCCATCAGTGTATATAACTTGTGATTAATTATTACTAACAGTTAAGCGAGAAATTTCTTCTTGAGCAGTTGCTTTTACAAGTGATTTAAGGGATTACTAGCAATGAACGTTTTGGAAGAGGCTTGCAGGTATCTCATTTAAATGAA
This sequence comes from Cherax destructor, assembly GCA_009830355.1. Lineage (NCBI taxonomy): Eukaryota > Metazoa > Arthropoda > Malacostraca > Decapoda > Parastacidae > Cherax > Cherax destructor. Next base: position 63,429 of record WNWK01010522.1, on the reverse strand, counting down.
CACATCCATGGAGGGGTGAAATTCTCCTGTGGTCTATAGTGATACAGTTGGATCAAGTTATAAAACTTCATTGCATGTTTCCTCATCCAATTTAGATCTGTGTATTTACTTCTAGACATTTAGTGGGATTCGTAGTGGCAGTACAAAGCGATACTGACATGCTTAAATATCTGAATGACTTGGTACACACACACACACACACACACACACACACACACATCGACAGAACGAGAACAGAGCACAGAACGAGCGCAGCTGAGAGAGAAGACACAGAGACGAAACAGACAAGGCCAGAGTCAGTAGATAACAACCATAGTCGTTCGGAGCAACGAGCAAAAACTCCCACAGCCTCAGAACCATACAGCCAAAAATACTACCCCAATACAAACCACATTCCACACTCACAGCCCCCACCCCACACTACGAAGTAGAACCCCAAAGCACCCTGCGTGGTCCCTCACCCCCTTAGCCCCAACAAACCCCCCAGAATAAAGTGTTGGAGAGGAAACTGAAGGTATGGTACACCAACGCTGATGGAATAACGCATAAGTGGGAGGAGTGTCACGAAAGAATCACAGAGGCATTACCAGACATCATAGCTCTCATGGAAACAAAGCTCACAGGAATGATAACAAATGCCATCTTTCCAACTGGATATCAGATCCTGAGGAAAGACAGAGCTAACATAGAGGGTGGAGGAGTGGCACTGCTCATCAAAACCCAATGGAATTTTGAGCAGTTGGAGAGTAAGGAGACAGCGGAGAAGCAAGGGACTACATAATAGAAACAACAGTCAAGAACCAAGGTGGTGGTTGCAGTGATGTATAACCCACCACAGAATAGAAGGAGGCCATGACAAGAATATGATGAAAGTAACACACTGACTGAAGTGGCAAGAAGGGCCCATGTGGGCAGGGAAAAGCTACTGGTTGTGGGTGACTTCAATCACAAAGAGATAGAGTGGGAAAACCTTGAGCCACATGGGGGCCTAGAAACGTGGAGGGCTGAGATGATGGAAGTGGTACTGGAAAACCTCATACATCAACATGTCAGGGACACTATCAGAGAGAGAGGAGAGGACCAGGCAGGACTACAAAGAGATCTGCACAGGCTGTAGGCCTGGTCTAGTAAGTGGCTCCTGGAGTTCGACCCCACCAGTCATGAAGATCGGGGAAGGTCAAAGAATACCCCAGACAGAGTACAGCCTAGGGGGCCATAGACTACAAACCTCACTCAAGGAGAAGGATCTTGGGGTGAGTATAACACCGAGTACATCTCCTGAGGCGCACATCAACCAAATAACTGTTGCTGAATATGAGCGACTAGCAAACCTAAGAATAGCATTCCGACATCTCAGTAAGGAATCGTTCAGAACTCTGTACTCTGTGCACGTCAGGCCCATATTAGAGTATGCAGCACCAGTTTGGAACCCACACCTCACCGAGCACGTCAGAAAATTAGAGAAAATGCAAAGGTTTGCAACGAGACTATTCCCAGAGCTAAGGGGCATGTCCTACGAGGAGAGATTAAGGGAAATCGACCTGACGACACTGGATGACAGGAGGGATAGGGTTGACATGATAACGACATACAAAATACTGAGAGGAATCGACAAAGTGGACAGAGACAGGATGTTCCAGAGATGGGACACAGCAGCAACGGGTCGCAATTGGAAACTGAAGACTCAGATGAGTCACAGGAATGTTAGGAAGTATTTCTTCAGTCATAGAGTTGTCAGGAAGTGGAATAGTCTGGATAGTGAGGTAGTGGAGGCAGGATCCATACATAGCTTTAAGGAGAGGTATGATAAAGCTAATGGAGCAGGGAGAGAGTGGATCTAGTAGTGAACAGTGAAGAGGCGGGACCAGAAGCTACATCACACACTACTACTACTACTACTACACACACACACACACACACACACACACACACACACACACACACACACACACACACACACACACACAAGACACTGTACACCATATAGGTCAGGCCCATATTGGAGTATGCAGCACCAGTTTGGAACCCACACCTGGTCAAGCACGTCAAGAAATTAGAGAAAGTGCAAAGGTTTGCAACAAGGCTAGTTCCAGAGCAAAGGGGATTGTCCTACGAAGAAAGGTTAAGGGAAATAGGCCTGACGACACTGGAGGACAGGAGGGTTAGGGGAGACATGATAACGACATACAAAATATTGCGAGGAATAGATAAGGTGGACAGAGACAGGATGTTCCAGAGATGGGACACAGAAACAAGGGGTCACATTGGAAGTTGAAGACTCAGATGAGTCAAAGGGATGTTAGGAAGTATTTCTTCAGTCACAGAGTTGTCAGGAAGTGGAATAGTCTGGAAAGGAGGTAGTGGAGGCAGGAACCATACATAGCTTTAAGACGATGTATGATAAAGCTCATGGAGCAGGGAGAGAGAGGACCTAGTAGCGATCAGTGGAGAGGCGGGGCCAGGAGCTGAGTCTCGACCCCTGCAACCACAAATAGGTGAGTACACACATACACGCGCGAGATGAACGATACAAATGAATGAATATAACAAATCAATAAATTTAATTCTTGATAGGTTAAAAGAAAAAACTATATCAATGTTCTTCAATAACTTCTGGGAAAAATACAAAAAATATATATACTGTATATTGGATTTTTTATACACTTTGAAAACGGCGACGCCAGAAGAGGATTGAATTATGGCATTGATCCAACTCAGGTGTTGTCTCTTATTGCATCAGTCTCTCCCCAGACCATGCCCGGGGCACCAGCGTAGAGCACGGACTGGCAAGGGAGAGCCAGGGACTTAGGTGATAGGAAAGGGAGACAGGGAGGGTGGGGAATGAGAGAGAAGGAGAGAGGATGGAGCTTACATGGGAGGAGAGAGTGAGGGAAGGGCCGGAGGGAAGGGAGCTACTGGATGAGCATGTCCATGGAAGGAGCGTCGTGGTGGGGAAAGTGGGTTGGTTAGGGGAGAGTAATGGAGTAAGGGAGCGTTGGGGGTTGGTTGTGGAAGGGGACGAGAGGTAGGAGGGGAAAGAAAGACATGGAAGAAAAGCGAGTATATCTTTCTATTTTTCCCCTCTGTTCCCTCACCTCCTCCTCCTCTCACCGGCTTTTCTCGTCGTCCAATATGTAATATGCAGAAGCCAGTCAGCCGGTCTATGTGTGTCAGTCCGCTGGTGTGATTGATCTATTTGCAGCCAGAACTGTGGAACAATGGCACCCACGAGAGTCCACTTGCATGCACGTTCCTCACTTTAAGGTGAACACGAGCAGCAGGTGTAGAGGCTTGAACACGAGCAGCAGGTGTAGAGGCTTGAACACTGGCAGCACGTGTAAAGAGGCTTGAACACGAGCAGCAGGTGTAAAGAGGCTTGAACACGGGCAGCAGGTGTAAAGAGACTTGAACACGAGCAGCAGGTGTAAAGAGGCTTGAACACGGGCAGCAGGTGTAAAGAGGCTTGAACACGAGCAGCAGGTGTAAAGAGGCTTGAACACGAGCAGCAGGTGTAAAGAGACTTGAACACGGGCAGCAGGTGTAAAGAGACTTGAACACGAGCAGCAGGTGTAAAGAGGCTTGAACACGAGCAGCAGGTGTAAAGAGGCTTGAACACGAGCAGCAGGTGTAAAGAGACTTGAACACTGGCAGCAGGTGTAAAGAGGCTTGAACACGAGCAGCAGGTGTAGAGGTTTGAACACGGGCAGCAGGTGTAAAGAGGCTTGAACACGAGCAGCAGGTGTAGAGGTTTGAACACGGGCAGCAAGTGTAAAGAGGCTTGAACACGGGCAGCAGGTGTAAAGAGGCTTGAACACGAGCAGCAGGTGTAGAGGTTTGAACACGGGCAGCAGGTGTAAAGAGGCTTGAACACGGGCAGCAGGTGTAAAGAGGCTTGAACACGAGCAGCAGGTGTAAAGAGACTTGAACACTGGCAGCAGGTGTAAAGAAACTTGAACACTGGCAGCAGGTGTAAAGAGGCTTGAACACGAGCAGCAGGTGTAAAGAGACTTGAACACTGGCAGCAGGTGTAAAGAGACTTGAACACTGGCAGCAGGTGTAAAGAGACTTGAACACGAGCAGCAGGTGTAAAGAGGCTTGAACACGAGCAGCAGGTGTAAAGAGACTTGAACACGAGCAGCAGGTGTAAAGAGACTTGAACACGAGCAGCAGGTGTAAAGAGACTTGAACACGAGCAGCAGGTGTAAAAAGACTTGAACACTGGCAGCAGGTGTAAAGAGGCTTGAACACGGCAGCAGGTGTAAAGAGACTTGAACACGGCAGCAGGTGTAAAGAGACTTGAACACTGGCAGCAGGTGTAAAGAGACTTGAACACGAGCAGCAGGTGTAAAGAGACTTGAACACTGGCAGCAGGTGTAAAGAGACTTGAACACGGGCAGCAGGTGTAAAGAGGCTTGAACACGAGCAGCAGGTGTAAAGAGACTTGAACACTGGCAGCAGGTGTAAAGAGACTTGAACACTGGCAGCAGGTGTAAAGAGACTTGAACACGAGCAGCAGGTGTAAAGAGACTTGAACACGAGCAGCAGGTGTAAAGAGACTTGAACACGAGCAGCAGGTGTAAAGAGACTTGAACACGGGAAGCATGTGTAAAGAGGCTTGAACACTGGCAGCAGGTGTAAAGAGACTTGAACACGGACAGCAGGTGTAAAGAGACTTGAACACGGGCAGCAGGTGTAAAGAGACTTGAACACGGGCAGCAGGTGTAAAGAGACTTGAACACGGGCAGCAGGTGTAAAGAGGCTTGAACACGAGCAGCAGGTGTAAAGAGACTTGAACACGGACAGCAGGTGTAAAGAGACTTGAACACGGACAGCAGGTGTACGTAAAGAGTGTTGACCGTGCATGTCATCTATGCCACGGATGGCACCGGAGACTTGTGAGTTATGCACCGAGTCCTCTGACCACTGAGCAGGTCAATAAGGCATACTTACAGGTACTCATAAGTACAGTTATCATCCATAATAACATTTGACAATTACGTATTATAACCCGAAAAAAAGACACGGCTGTTTTATTTCTGATTACATTTCATCAGAAAATTCATTTCACAGTAAAAATAATCAAGATAATTGATGAGAGTGAATGAGAGGAAGTGCAGCTGAAAATACAACCTTAAAATACAGTGAACAATTCAGATTGCAAAAAAATTACAGAATAACTTACGTAATTTTATTTTTAGCTTTTAAAAGCAGAAAATGAAACATGGGTGTTATGTCTATGGTTCGGTCTAGTTGGCCTCCATACTTTTTTTTTTTTTTGCAGAGCACAGGAAAGATTATGTCATTTCCCACATAATGTTTTATACTGAAAGAAAATCGGAGACTTTTGCGGGACAAAGATCCGTGTTACATAGTCAAGACGGCCGGAATTTATATATATATATATATATATATATATATATATATATATATATATATATATATATACATACATGTATATAGGTGTTTGTGGCAATTATGGATTTGGAAAAGGCATATGATAGGGTGGACAGGGAAACAATGTGGCAGATGTTGCAAATGTATGGAATAGGAGGTAGTTTATTGAAAGCGGTGAAAAGTTTGTACGAGGATAGTGAGGCACAGGTAAGAGTGTGTAGGAGAGAGGGAAATTATTTCCCAGTAAAAGTAGGCCTTAGACAGGTATGTGTGATGTCACCATGGTTGTTCAATATATTTATAGATGGAGTTATAAGAGAAATGAATGCTCGGATGTTGGCAAGAGGTGTGGGGTTTAAAGATAAAGAATCTAACACAAAGTGGGAGTTGTCACAGTTGTTCTTTGCTGATGACACTGTGCTTTTGGGGGATTCTGAAGAGAAGTTGCAGAGGTTGGTGGATGAGTTTGGTAGGGTATGTAAAAGAAGGAATATAGGAAAAGAAGTGAATATAGGAAAGAGTAAGGTGATGAGGATAACAAAAAAATTAGATAACGGAAGATTGGATATCAGATTGGAGGGAGAGAGTATGGAGGAGGTGAATGTATTCAGATATTTGGGAGTGGATGTGTCAGCAGATGGGTATATGAAGGATGAGGTGAATCATAGAATTAACGAGGGGAAAAAGGTGAGTGGTGCACTGAGGAGTCTGTGGAGACAAAGAACTTTATCCATGAAAGCAAAGAGGAGAATGTATGAGAGTATAGTTATACCAACACTCTTGTATGGGTGTGAGACATGGGTTGTGAATGTTGCAACAAGGAGAAGGCTGGAGGCAGTGGAGATGTCGTGTCTGAGGTCAATGTGTGGTGTGAATATAATGCAGAGAATTCGGAGTTTGGAAATTAGGAGGAGGTGCTGGATTACCAAAACTATTATCCAGAGAGCTGAGGAGGGTTGTTGAGGTGGTTTGGACATATAGAGAGGATGGAACAAAATAGAATGACTTCGAGAGTGTATAAATCTGTAGTGGAGGGAAGGCGGGGTAGGGGTCGGCCTAGAAAAGGTTGGAGGGAGGGGGTAAAGGAGGTTTTGTGTGCGAGGGGCTTGGACTTCCAGCAAGCGTGCGTGAGAGTGTTAGGAGCGAATGGAGACAAACGGTTTTTAGGTAACATTTATGAAGGGTTTCAGGGAAACCGGCAGGCCGAACTTGAGTCCTGGAGATGAGAAGTACAGTGCAGGCACTCTGAAGGAGGGGTGTTAATGTTGCAGTTTTGTAGCTGTAGTGTAAGCACGCCTCTGGCAAGACAGTGATGGAGTGAATGATGAAAGTTTTTCTTTGTCGGGCCACCCTGCCTTGGTGGGAAACGGCCTATGTGTTAATAAAAAAAAAAATATAAAATAATATATACATGTAAGTCTGTTATTGTAATATTTTATAACTTCAAAATATTAGTAATACATTCTGTTCAAAAAATTTTATACCTAAAAATTAGATGTGTTTCGGTCGCAGTGCGATCCCAGAAAAGTATCTTCCGTACCCAAAGCTCGCGCCCCGCGTACCTCAAAGCTCGCGAAGCCGCGTACCTCAAAGCTCGCGCCCCGCGTACCTCAAAGCTCGCGCCCCGCGTACCTCAAAGCTCGCGCCCCGCGTACCTCAAAGCTCGCGCCCCGCGTACCTCAAAGCTCGCGCCCCGCGTACCTCAAAGCTCGCGCCCCGCGTACCTCAAAGCTCGCGCCCCGCGTACCTCAAGGCTCGCGCCCCGCGTACCTCAAAGCTCGCGCCCCGCGTATCTCAAAGCTCGCGCCCGCGTACCTCAAAGCTCGCGCCCCGCGTACCTCAAGCTCGCGCCCCGCGTACCTCAAGCTCGCGCCCCGCGTACCTCAAGCTCGCGCCCCGCGTACCTCAAGGCTCGCGCCCCGCGTACCTCAAGGCTCGCGCCCCGCGTATCTCAAAGCTCGCGCCCCGCGTACCTCAAAGCTCGCGCCCCGCGTATCTCAAAGCTCGCGTCCCGCGTACATCAAAGCTCGCGCCCCGCGTATCTCAAAGCTCGCGCCCCGCGTACCTCAAAGCTCGCGCCCCGCGTATCTCAAAGCTCGCGCCCCGCGTATCTCAAAGCTCGCGCCCCGCGTACATCAAAGCTCGCGCCCCGCGTATCTCAAAGCTCTCGCCCCGCGTACATCAAAGCTCGCGCCCCGCGTACCTCAAAGCTCGCGCCCCGCGTACCTCAAGGCACACAAGGGGCGGAGAAGTCGTACATTCAAACCCTTATGAGGCAGAGGAGCTGTAGTTCAACTTGCTTAAGAGACATAAGAGCCATAGGTCACCATTCGCGGGAGGCTCAGGGAATTTAGGTCAAAACACTCAAGTTTAGCACCTATTCAAAGGGACCAGAAGGCAGTTCCTGATCCTCTTAAAACGGTCAGGAATTGGAACTCATTGCAGTCAGACACTCACAACATTTTATGTAGTAACGCATTCAAGATAATGTTTAAACACAGTACACTGTGCATGTCTCCAAGACTCACCAGATCGTAGTGCAACAAACCATACCACGGGTGGGGCTTGAACCTGCGGTCGGTCTGCAGTTTTACGTCTCTGTGACCGCGGGTTCAAGCCCCACCCGTGGCATGGCATGTTTCCATGTTTCATGGACCGACATAAAATACATCATATGTCAAAGACAAAATAATCGCCACCAAGTCTAAATTAGAAGAAAATTTTAAATATGTAAATTTTCATATTTTATGAGGTATCTATAGTATTTTAAAAATGTCAGAGTTTAAATGAATTTATAAGTTTTCATTATTTTCAGTTATGCTTTATCAGTTATATTCAATATTAAATTCTAACCAAATCTATAGGATTTGTTTAAAATTTGTTGTTAAACATTTGTTAGGTATCCCTGAAGGAGTACCTTCAAATTTTGACAATATTTTTCTTTTTTTTTTCTTTCTCCACCGTTTTTGTTTATAACCTGTGACTCCCTGCCACAATCACCTTTGTATTCTCAATGTTAGGTTTCTATAACTAGCGAAAGGTTCATGTAACTAGTAGCATATGCAAGAGTCCTTTGCTTAGTTTTATATAGCCATCCTGGCTTTGGTTTCTGTGTGAAAATCTAAGACAGCCTCTTCTGATTGGCTTTCAAATTTCAACACTGGTGTAGCCTACTTGGATGAAGGTTAGGGTTGTTAATGGGACGAAGGTTAGGGTTGTTAATGGGATGTGTAAATACTATTTTCTCACATACTTTCAAAGTGGTGTGGTATTATTTTCCATTGAATATTTTTAGTATGTCTCTTGTGAACTGCTTTAGGCATTTTTTCAGCTGCGTTTTATGGCTAGGACAGTAAGCCATTTTTCTAATATATATGGCTAGCACTCTCCATGGTGTATGTGGAGAGTCTGGCTAGCACTCTCCATAGGAGAGTCTGGTTGACACTATGGGAGAGTTTGATTGACACTCTCCAAGGTGTATGTGGAGAGTCTGGCTAGCACTCTCCATAGGAGAATCTGGTTGACACTCCACATACACCTTGGGGAGTGTCAATCAGATTCTCCCACAGAGAGTGTCAACCAGACTCTCCTATGGAGAGTGCTAGCCAGACTCTCCACATACACCATGGAGAGTGCTAGCCAGACTCTCACCTGCACTTTGGAGAGTGTACCTGCACTTTGGAGAGTGTACCTGCACTTTGGAGAGTGTACCTGCACTTTGGAGAGTGCACCTGCAATTTGGAGAGTGTCCCTGCACTTGGAGAGTGTACCTAGACTCTCCCCTGCACTTGGAGAATGTACCTAGACTCTCCCCTACACTTGGAGAATGTACCTAGACTCTCCCCTGCACTTGGAGAATGTACCTAGACTCTCCCCTGCACTTGGAGAATGTACCTAGACTCTCCCTGCACTTGGAGAATGTACCTAGACTCTCCCTGCACTTGGAGAATGTACCTAGACTCTCCCTGCACTTGGAGAATGTATCTAGACTCTCCCCTGCACTTGGAGAATGTACCTAGACTCTCCCCTGCACTTGGAGAATGTACCTAGACTCTCCCCTGCACTTGGAGAATGTATCTAGACTCTCCCCTGCACTTGGAGAATGTACCTAGACTCTCCCCTGCACTTGGAGAATGTACCTAGACTCTCCCCTGCACTTGGAGAATGTGCCTAGACTCTCCCCTGCACTTGGAGAATGTACCTAGACTCTCCCCTGCACTTGGAGAATGTACTGTACCTGACAGTTAAGATGTGGTGTCTTGTGTGACACTGTTAAGATGTGGTGTCAGGACTCATCAGGGTGTAGTGACAACTGGTGGCACGACACAAGTGGAATAATCGTGTGATTTTGTGTTGGTGTCTGATGACGCGGTGACAAGGGTTTTTAGAGACTGAGTCGTGACACAGGGGGCGTGCCATGTGGCACAGAGAAGGTGTCGTGTGACACAAGCGAAGGAGTGTTGTGTAACACAGAGATAAGGGTGTCTGAGGACACGGTGGAGGAGGAGTGTCATGACTAGAGGTGTGGTGGTGTCCTGTGTGGCACCATGTTGGCAGCGACGTGTGACACGGCACTGAATTTTTATGATTGTTTTACTTGTGATGTTTTACTACGTTTTAAATTGTTATAAATGTGTATATTAAAGCTATATGTTTTTACACAGATTATATGTTATACAGATTTATGTTTTTATATTAATAATAATATATATATTAATAAATATCTGAAATAAGAGAGTTTGTTGTTATCCCAAACAATCAGTTTATTACAAATGAGTTATTTTTGTAATAGCAAGCAAATTTTGTAATATACTAACGCAATTATTGACCATGGAATTATTGAAATCCTAGAAATTACGAAACAATACTTCTGATTGGCTTCAAATTTTCAACAATATTGGGCTTTACCCAGTACTGGGTTACGTTGATTTTGGGCATTGTTACGGCCCCCTATCTAACAATGGTTGTTAGATAATTACCTCACCGGCCGGCAGTCAAGGGGTTACGTCATCAGACCTGATGTTTGACTGCCGGGCCGGCTTGACTGACAGTGTCATCGAGACTCTCCCCTATTCAACACTGGAGAGTCCACCAGCTCACTGATATACTACTGGAGTTCGTCAGTCAGACCTGCATGAGAGTTGCAGTGTGGTGCTGGTGACAAGCTCCCTGACATACTACTGGAGTTCGCCAGTCGGACCTGCGTGAGAGTTGCAGACTCATGCAGTGTGGTGCTGGTGATAACCTACAACAAGGAGAGCGGCAAGGTCACCAGAATCTACTATGTACCTGGACTGTTGTACCTGCGACTCTGTACCTGAAATTATGTACCTGAGGTGTCTTGTGTGACACTGGTAATGTTACACGAAGTGTCAAGGTATTTAGTGGTGTAGTCAGAGAGAGTTTGTGACGATGGCACGACACAAGTTAAGAGTCGTGTGTTTATGTGTCATAACGCGGTGAAAAGGCTTAATTAGAGATGAGTTCATGTTACAGGGGGCGTGTCGTGAGACACAGAGATGGTGTCGTGTGACACAGGGAAGGTGTCTTATGTGCACAGAGAGAAGGGTGTCGTGTGACACAGAAGAGAAGGCGTGTCGGGTGACACTGGGGGCGTGTCATGTGACACAGAGAACGGGTGTCATGGGACCCCGTGAGAAGGCGTGCCATAAGACAGAGACAAGGGTGTCTGAGGACACGGTGGAGAAGGAGTATCATGACAAGGTGTGGTAGTGTCCTGCGTGACACTAGAAGATGGCAGCGACTTGACACTACACCGAATACTTGATTTTACTTGTGACTTTTATCTTGTACTGTGATTTTGTGTAAATGTTTTTACACAGATTATTAGATTATATGTTTTTATTCAGATTATATGCTTTTATATTAATAATATATATTTAATATAATAAAAATCTGAAATACGATATTTTACTTAGTATCCCAAACAGTCGTTTTATTACAAATGCTTCTTTTATTTGTAATAGGCATTGCAAGTTTTATTTTGGCAATTTTATTAAGTGGTTTAAATGTTTTAAACGGAGACTACCTCTTCTGATTGGCTTCAAGCCTCAAATACATGAATGTCCTAACAAGATATATCTTTGGAAGGTGTCCCCGTATTCCATAACCCCAGCCCTATGTCTCAGTGCACGCGATTGGAATAGTTTAGAGTGCGGCATAAGTTTATAATGCAGTTAAATACTAGTGTTGAAAATGTGAGGGTACTCGGAGAGGAATCCATTCCTGAAGGAAAAATAGAAAATTAGGACATATACTATGTAAATCTAATTCAAACGTTTCAAAGAGGCCAATATCCTAAAATGCTCAAGCTGTTATGAAGTTACATTATAACCTTATGAGCATGGAAAGCTTTAAGTTAATCAGGTGCTGCACTCAGAAATTATCTCATGAAAAGAAGAATTTCAATTTTTCTCATATCTTCCCCCCCAAAAAAAAAAAAAAAAAAAAAACTGGCACGTACGCAAATTTAAAGCATTCCAAACTTTTCTCTAAGTAAGATTGACCAGCCTTTAAGAAAGAGTTTTATGTAAGTTTAGTTAACATACAAATGTTTACAATGGTCGTGAGGACACAACAGATGTTACACAGAAGAAAACATTAAGGTGGTTGAACCTACAATAACCAAATACAACCAAACACTGTGTCTTATTTGTGATGCAGAGAGACATTCTCCAATATGATTAATAAAACTGGTATGTGATAACTTACGCAACCTAACTTATCAGCACTAAAAGTTTAAAGCCGACCAGATGAAGCATTTTCCAGCTATTGCACAGACTCAAACAAAAATTTGTGCCCACACAGCCTAAACCCGTGACACCATCCATTACGTACGATGCATCAACCATTGATGATTGACGCCGTTCACAACTGTTATAATTTAATGAGTAGAAAGCACCAAACCAGTAGAAGTCAAATAGCTCACTTGGTATGGGAAACATTTTAATCCGATACAAGGAGAAGAAAGTCATGTTCCTTGGATCAAGAGCCCCTTACCATCATCAAGGAGAACATAATGCAATAAGGCAAAGTAATAATATACTATTTCAAGGTTAGAAAAAAAAAGTGGCAGAATGACGGACGAGCAGAACTTATCTCCGGTAATAACACGGACATAAAAATAACGAAATGACCTATGTTGCATTGAGCATAGTGCACCTATGTAGCATTCAGCATAGTGCACCTATGTAGCATAGTGCACCTATGTAGCATAGTGCACCTATGTAGCATTGAGCATAGTTCACCTATGTTGCATTGAGCATAGTGCACCTATGTTGCATTGAGCATAGTGCACCTATGTTGCATTGAGCATAGTGCACCTATGTTGCATTGAGCATAGTGCACCTATGTTGCATTGAGCATAGTGCACCTATTTGTGAGCATAGTTCACCTATGTTGATTGAGCATAGTTCACCTATGTTGCATTGAGCATAGTGCACCTATGTTGCATTCAGCATAGTGCACCTATGTAGCATAGTGCACCTATGTAGCATAGTGCACCTATGTAGCATTGAGCATAGTTCACCTATGTTGCATTGAGCATAGTGCACCTATGTTGCATTGAGCATAGTGCACCTATGTTGCATTGAGCATAGTGCACCTATGTTGCATTGAGCATAGTGCACCTATGTTGCATTGAGCATAGTGCACCTATGTTGCATTGAGCATAGTTCACCTATGTTGCATTGAGCATAGTTCACCTATGTTGCATTGAGCATAGTGCACCTATGTTGCATTGAGCATAGTGCACCTATGTTGCATTGAGCATAGTGCACCTATGTTGCATTGAGCATAGTGCACCTATGTTGCATTGAGCATAGTGCACCTATGTTGCATTGAGCATAGTGCACCTATGTTGCATTGAGCACCTATGTAGCATAGTGCACCTATGGAGCATAGTGCACCTATGTTGCATTGAGCATAGTGCCCCTATGTTGCATTGAGCACCTATGTAGCATAGTGCACCTATTCATTCAAATAGTCCGATGGATCTTGCCCAAGATACATTACACAAGTGTTGAAAGTTTGAAGACGATCGTAAAAGTCATTCTCGAGTAATAAAAAAAATTGTGATACAGCAAACGAAATTTGTTGCTGAAAATTTTCCGAAAAATATTAAACCTAAAAACGCCATAAATCTGCAGATTTGTATTTTATCCAGTTTGCTTGTCACATTTACATTATATTTAAAATTTTCTATTCTCCTCAAAAATATTTTATATTTGTTTTTAAAAACCTAATTTGATAAAATATAAAACAAAAAATGCCAGTAATTCAGCTCAAAAATTAATATAAAAAATACTTTTATTAAGGTACACCATCATTTACGGTTTGAAGCTGATCGAAAGAGGCATTCACTAGTTATTTCACGGGAAATAATTTGCTTAATAAAATTAGGAAATTTAAATTTACATAGATCAAAGTGCATGACGACCTGTGTTTTAATGAAGCCCACCAATAGTGAAAGTTTGAAGCAGATCAGAAAAGGCATTCTCGAGTAATTGATCTGATTAAAGCTATTCCAATTGTTTAATTATTTCAGTGAAATTTCAAATTCGAACCTCAGCCCGGACTAAACTTGTGGGTTACGATCCTTATTATATTTTGAAGCCAATCAGAAGAAGCACTCCAATGAAAATAAGTCACTCTGTCTGACTTTTTTGGGTTATCCTGGGTTCTCTACACATATGCTGCTATGTATGATAATCTATGTAACTGTATTTGTGTATACCTGAATAAACTTACTTACACTCTTTGGTTACTGAATAAAAAAATAATATCACTATATATTCAATAAAATTGTCAGATTGGAACTAATGCTGCCCTATGGCATCGAGAGCCTAGTGTTCAGGAAACCAAATCATTCGTAAAAATTTGAAGCCGATCAAATGAGTCATTTTCCAGTTACGTCACATATTCAAACGACTGGAAGATTTTTTTTACTATTTCACTTCATCAAATCATTTGCTTGTACACAAACGAAACATAATAGTTACAATCTTGTCCTTCTGAAGCATCAGTCACTAGATACTGAAACCGTTCGAAAAACGTAACATTTATTTAAAGTGCTTGAACGGGAGTAAAAATTCATAATATTTTACATATAAAATGGTCAGATCTGCCCCTACACTCTTGAATTACACTCTCCCCTGTTGTCGTATTGTTATGACACCGCTTGTGAAGGTTTGAAATTCAGAGTTCCAGAATGCTGATTGTTGGTTCAGTAAGGTTGATTACAGGGCACTGGACCATCCCAGTTGTTTACAAAGTGGTGAAAATTTGAAGTCGATTACATGAGGTGTTCTTCACAATTGTACTTCCTCATTCCTGCATGACTTTTGTAGTCCCTGACACCTGCAGGACTTTTGTAGTCCCTGACACCTGCAGGACTATTATAGTCCTTGACACCTGCAGGATTATTGTAGTCCCTGACACCTGCAGGATTATTGTAGTCCCTGACACCTGCAGGACTTTTGTAGTCCCTGACACCTGCAGGATTATTGTAGTCCCTGACACCTGCAGGACTTTTGTAGTCTCTGACACCTGCAGGATTATTGTAGTCCCTGACACCTGCTGGATTATTGTAGTCCCTGACACCTGCTGGATTATTGTAGTCCCTGACACCTGCAGGATTATTGTAGTCCCTGACACCTGCAGGATTATTGTAGTCCCTGACACCTGCAGGACTTTTGTAGTCCCTGACACCTGCAGGACTATTATAGTCCTTGACACCTGCAGGATTATTGTAGTCCCTGACACCTGCAGGATTATTGTAGTCCCTGACACCTGCAGGACTAGTGTAGTCCCTGACACCTGCATGACTATTGTAGTCCCTGACACCTGCAGGACTGTTGTAGTCCCTGACACCTGCAGGACTGTTGTAGTCCCTGACACCTACAGGACTTTTGTAGTCCCTGACACCTGCAGGACTGTTGTAGTCCCTGACACCTGCAGGACTGTTGTAGTCCCTGACACCTACAGGACTGTTGTAGTCCCTGACACCTACAGGACTGTTGTAGTCCCTGACACCTACAGGATTACTGTGGTTCTTGATAACATTGTTCATCACATATTGTTTCCTGTCTTTTATATCTGCGTATCCGTTATAATATTCTGTCTGTCTCTTTATATATATATATATATATATATATATATATATATATATATATATATATATATATATATATATATATATGGGGGAAAGGTTATGTTAATAAGTATGCGTATCAATATTCATGGCTCAGTCTCTCGAACATTACAGTGTACGATATTTAAGACATTTTCCTGGTCCTTCACGCTCGTGAGAATCTAGAGCACCGGCCCTAAACATTTCTAATACGTCACTGTGTCAGTTCTCGAGAATCTTGATAGGATAACACTCTTTCCTTCACTTTTTTTCTTGCTATGTATAATACTCTAATTTTCACATTGTAACCAAGGTCCGTTAGGAAAACAGAGATGTCAAGTTAAGCATTTCTGGGAAGTGTAATTGGGTAATAGTTCGTAGTTTCAGGAGGCGACGACAAAGAACTGGAGGGATATTTTCCCTTATCTGCTGGTGTGAATGAGCATATTATCTGCTGGTGTGAGGGATCCTATTGTCTGCTGAAGTGAGGGGTCGTAGTATCCGATGGTGTTAGGAATCCTAGTGTCTGCTGGTGTGAGAAATCCTACTCTACTAGTGTGAGGGATCCTCGTGTGAGAAATACTGCTCTGCTGGTGTCATGGATCCTAGTACACCAGGAGATACTAGTATCTCCTGGTGTGTTAGGAGATACTAGGATCCTATTACCTGCTGGTGTGAGGGATTCTAGTGACTGCTGATGTGAAGGATCTTATATTACAGATGTGAAGGATCCTAGTATCTGATGGTGTGAGGGATCTTAATTGCTGCTGGTGTTAAGGATCCTAGCTCCTGCTGGTATAAGTGATCATAATTGTTGCTGGTGTGAGGGATCCTAGTATCTCCCGATGTGAGGGATCCTAGTACCTGATGGTGACAGGGATCCTAGTATCTGAGAGGGAGAGGGATCCTAGTATATGAGGGTGAGTGGGATCCTAGTATTTGATGGTGAGAGAGATCCTAGTATCTGATATTTTGAGGGATCCTAGCATCTGTTGGTGTGAATGATCCTACTATTTGCAGGTATGAAGTATCCTAGTATCTGCTGCTTTGAAGAATCCTAGTATCTGCTGGTGTAAGGGATCCTAGTATCTGCGGGTGTGAGGGATCCTAGTATCTGCTAGTGTAAGGGATTCTAGTATCTGCTGATGTGAGGGATCTTAATATCTGCTGGTGTGAAGGATCCTAGTATCTGCCAGTGTGAGGGATCTAGTAGCTGCTGTTGTGAGGGTTCCTAGTATCTGCTGTTGTGAAGGATCCTAGTATCTGTTGTTGTGATGGATCCTAGTATCTCCTGGTGTGAGGAATCCTTGTATCTGCTGGTGTGAGGGATCCTAGTATCTGCTGGTGTGAGGGATCCTAGAATCTGATGGTGTGAAGGATCCTAGTATCTGCCAGTGTGAGGGATCCTAGTAGCTACTGGTGTGAGGAATCCTAGTGTCTGTTGGTGTGAAGGATCCTAGTTTCTGCTAGTTTGACAGATCCTAGTATCTGTTGGTGTGAATGATCTTAGTATCTTCTGGTGTGAAGGATCCTAGTAGCTGCTGTTGTGAGGGTTCCTAGTATCTGCTTGTGTGAGGGATCCTAGTATCTACTGGTGTGAGGGATCCTAGTGTCTGCTGTTGTGAGGATCCTAGTATCTGCTGGTGTGAGGGATCCTAGTATCTACTGGTGTGAGGGATCCTAGTGTCTGCTGGTGTGAGGGGTCCTAGTAGCTGCTATTGTGAGGGATCATAGTGTCTGCTGGTGTGAGGGATCCTAGTATCTACTGGTGTGAGGGATCCTATTGTCTGCTGGTGTGAGGGTTCCTAGTAGCTGCTATTGTGAGAAATCCTAGTGTCTGCTGGTGTGAGGGGTCCTAGTAGCTGCTATTGTGAGGGATCCTATTATCTGCTGGTGTGAGGGATCCTATTATCTGCTGGTGTGAGGGATCCTATTATCTGCTGGTGTGAGGGATCCTAATAGCTGCTATTGTGAGGGATTCTAGTATCTGCTGGTGTGAGGGATGCTAGTATCTGATGGTATGAGGAATCCTATTATTTGCTGGTGTGATGGATCCTAGTATCCGATGGTGTGAGGGATGCCAGTATCTGATGGTGAGGGATCCTATTATTTGCTGGTGTGAGGGATCCTAGTATCTGATGGTGTGAGGGATCCTATTATCTGATAGTGTGAGGGATCTTAGTACCTGATGTTGTGTCGGATCCTAGTATCTGATGGTGTGAGGGATCTTAGTATCTGATGGTGTGAGGGATCCTATTATTTGCTTGTGTGAGGGATCCTAGTACCTGATGGTGTGAGGGATCCTAATTGCTGCTGGTGTCGGTATCCTAGTATTTGCTTCTGTGAGGGATCCTAGTATCTGATGGTGTGAGGGATCCTAGAATCTGATGGTGAGAGGGATCCTAATATCTGATGGTTGGAGGGATCCTAGTATCTGATGGTTGGAGGGATCCTAGTATCTGATGGTGGGAGGGATCCTAGTATCTGCTGGTGTGAGGGATCCTAGTATCTGCTGGTGTGAGGGATCCTAGTATCTGCTGGTGTGAGGGATCCTAGTATCTGATGGTGTGAGGGATCCTAGTATCTGATGGTGTGAGGGATCCTAGTATCTGATGGTGAGAGGAATCCTAGTATCTGATGGTGAGAGGGATCCTAGTATCTGATGGTGTGAGGGATCCTAGTATCTGCTGGTGTGAGGGATCCTAGTATCTGATGGTGAGAGGGATCCTAGTATCTGATGGTGTGAGGGATCCTAGTAACTGATGGTGTGAGGGATCCTAGTAACTGATGGTGTGAGTGATCCTAGTATCTGATGGTGAGAGGGAGCCTAGTATCTGATGGTGAGAGGGATCCTAGTATCTGATGGTGAGAGGGATCCTAGTATCTGATGGTGGGAGGGATCCTAGTATCTGCCTGTGGGAGGGATCCTAGTATCTGATGGTGGGAGGGATCCTAGTATCTGCTGGTGTGAGGGATCCTAGTATCTGATGGTGAGAGGTATCCTAGTATCTGATGGTGAGAGGGATCCTAATATCTGATGGTGTGAGGGATCCTAGTATCTGATGGTGTGAGGGATCCTAGTATCTGATGGTGTGAGGGATCCTAGAATCTGATTGTGAGAGGGATCCTAATATCTGATGGTGTGAGGGATCCTAGTATCTGATGGTGAGAGGGATCCTAGTATCTGATGGTGAGAGGGATCCTAATATTTGCTGGGGTGAACTTTCTTATTTTCGAGTTTTTAGTTATCTGAAAGGTTAAATAGAATATCATTATATACATGTCGTGCCGAATAGGTAAAAACTTGCGATTTTGGCTTAAATATCAACTCTCTTCTTGCCGAGGCAAGCTAAAATTTGTGTATGCAATATTTTCGCAAAAATCATTCTGAAGCTAACGAAAAAAATATATTTCATTGTTTTTGTTTATTATTAAATTATTGTAAACTCATCTAAAATATATTTAGTTGGATTAGGCTAAATGAAATTGCGCTTGTTATAATAAGGTTAGGTAAGTTTTCTAAGGTGCTTTTGGTACAAAATTATTATTTTTTACATTAACATAAATTAAAAATATATATCTTTAAACGTATAAGAGAAAATTTTAGAAAGGACTTAATTTTAAATGAGTATTTGCTAATTGACCAATTTTACCTATTCGGCACGATATATATATATATATATATATATATATATATATATATATATATATATATATATATATATATATATATATATATATATATATATATATATAAGTGGGAGTTGAATAATAGCTCTAAGCCCTATTATGTTGCAATCAACACATGGGCTTCAAAGTTGTAGAAATTAGTAGAAATCTCAAGATTCGTTCGAGGGACGCTTAGCTAAGACTGAGGTAGATGGGTAAATAGTTAGTCCAGGCACACGGTGCCTAGTGCCCAAACATTGAGTATTATAGGAACAGAGGATAGTCAGCAACAAGCAAAGAAATGGAATGTTAACTAAAGTTAACATTGGTAACAAATTGGTTATCAAAATTATCAATTGGACTTCAGGACATTATAATGGACTTAACATTCTGAATATACATATGTCTGGCAATTGTCTTAGGAAATTCCACGTACTTAAGGAAAACGAATCAACAGCTAGCTCACCTAATAATAATAATAATAAGAAGAAGAATAGTTAATGGATAGACTACGGTCGCGACTCCTAAGGGAGAAAAACAGCAAACTGTAATTTCATGGAGTGGAACCCTGGCACCTAAGACAGTCCAGAGTATTCATATAACAATCCGGTTTTAGACTGTGCACAATAGCCTCAATTATAAACGAATCGAGCTTGAATAACCCACAACTACCATTATATAACGAATGTATATCGTGTTTAATAATTGCACACTCAAGAATATTTCTTTCTAGCTATGAAGTAAATGAAACAATAATCTTTGCCTTGGCACCCAACCCTATTCACACCACCTACATAATGTTTTGGGGTATTCTTGATCAACATACTCTTAACAGTCCATGAATTCTTAAAAAAAAAAAAAAAAACTTATATATTGAGTCTCTTTAGGACTGATAAATTTTCAATGTATGTTAGGACAAGCAGATTCTTGTTATGAGGGGTTATTCTAGGTTCAGTCCTATGATAAGTTTTTCTAGATATCAAAGCAGTCTCTACAAACTCCTTAGGGTCACATAGTTTTGTAGCAATACCGAAGATTTTCCTAATTTCTTCATCCAAAAACTCTGGCCTACACACTGTAAATTCTCAAAAACATAATAAGAAAGGCATTTCTTTTGTACTCTAGCTTCATGGAGTAATAGTAGATATATGAACACACGTTCTATCAACCCTGTGGATCAGAACATGTAAAAATGGAAGTTTAAAGTTCACTTCTTTCTCTACGGTGAATTTAACAGAGGGGACAAGAGTCTCGGTAAAAATGTATTAAGGTCCAAATAATTCGACCAAAGACACAAGATGTCATCCACATATCTGAACCACTTAGCTTGACCGGGCAGGATATCTTTCAACAGCTTAGTCTCAAAAAAACTCCATTGCTTAACAGGAGAGACAATGGGTTTCCTATAGCCATTCCCTGCCTTTGAAAGTAATATTTTCCTTGAAACTCAAACTTAAACTCAACCACATACAACTTACTCAACCCAGTAATAATGTTCTTATCAAATGGCATGGAGAGCTCATCTAGTTCTTCCTCCAGATAAGATAAAAAAAATATCAGGGACAGGTACACGGATGAAGAAAGCTGTGACGTCGAAGCTTACTAACATCATTAGACATGTTAACATTTTGTAATTTGTCAATGATATCAACATTGTTTTTAATGTGAGCTTCCGAGATGTTGCCGAGTAATGGAGTTAATATTTTTACCAACCATTTTGACAAGGCATAGGTCGCCGATCCCACAGAGCTAATGATAGGTCTACCTGGAAAGCCAGGCTTGTGGGTTTTAATCAAACCATACATATAAGGAAGTGTCGCCGACCTAGCTGATAACAGTTTAAACAGTTCCTCATTACCTTTCAGAAAGGTTCTAAGTTGCTTATTAAACTCCCTATTAACCTGATCCAACGGGTTTTTATTAAGGGCCGCGTAATTTTCCCTATCTTCTAATAGTAAGTTCCTTTTACAACTATAATCTACCTTATCCATAATTACTATCACATTAGCTTTGTCAGCTTACGTGAGGCGAAGTCGAGGACCTTTTCTTAATTCATGGTATGACTTAACAAATCTTTGAGGACAATTCAGTTCCACTGGTCAGAGCAAAGCCACATATAATATGCCTTTGCAAATGTTGAACGTTTCCGGGGTTAGATCCCCTTGTTTTTCCAGGTTGCAAAAAGACTTGGCAATGTCAACGTAAGTATGCCCTCACTAGTGTTAATTAGGCTAGTTAACCACTCCATTATCTTTGCCTGTGGGCTGACTATCTTCTATTCCTATAATACTCAAACCGTCTGGCACTAGGCACTCGTGTGCCTGTGGCACTGTATGTTTCCCTCGTCTCCTCGCAACCTCAGTCTTAACAAGCTTTCCTCCGAACGAATCTGCTGAGATTTTTTACTTATTTCTACAACTTTTCAGCTTCTGATGATGTGTTGATTGCAACACGAAAGGCCTAGAGCTATTATTCAACTCCCCCTGTGATTGTTTTGCAAATATATATATATATATATATATATATATATATATATATATATATATATATATATATATATATATATATATATATATATATATATATGAAATATTTATTGATGATAAATGAGAAATATTGCTGAATGAATACAAGGAAATACAGCTAAATAAATGCATTTTAATTATTTTATCCTGGTAACTAATGTCGTCTACACAATGTTAAAAAGGTTATATTTTATTTTAACATGGTGTTCTTGGAGGTGTTGGATTCCGGCGTTAATTTTAAGGTTAGGATGTTAATCCTTACTTGAAGGAGTCGTCTGATAAGAGACATCCGTCTCTCATGTTTTTTTATATATTTATCCTTAACTTTTGTTAGTTTTTCAACTCCCCTACTTTTCAAGGGGTGGGGGATGTGTGTCTTGATGTCAGTGCAGGGCTCTTGATCCAAGGAACTGGATCACAGTCTTTAAGTTTCTTGGATTGAACCTTTATTACATCCAGTGTCCCCAGTCGTGGCTTGATCCCTACGGGTTTTGCCCTGTACCGTGTATATAATAATAATAATAATAATAATAATAATAATAATAATAATAATGGTAATTATAAAAATAATAATAATAATAATATTAAAATTAGATATTTAGCTAAAATATGAATGATAAAAATGTGTGACATTAAACTCGTGTCTTTAACATTTACCAACGAGAATGTTAGTATTATTATAACCCGGGGGAAGCGCTAAATCCGTATGCAGCACGGAAAAAGGGCAGGTATCGAGATTTGACCCTCGGAAAGGAGGAAGGTTGTTCATGACTCTCTGGATCATGAACTCTGTTCCAGTATCAGTGGCGTTCATGACCGAGGTGACTCGCATCACCACATTACAGCTCAATCCTGCACTCTTAAACATTAATAACTGCGCGGTACTAGGTCAGAGTGCATAGTGAGTGCAGAGAACAAGAGGTGTAGTGCACGGTACTAGGTCAGAGTGCATGGTGAGTGCAGAGAACAAGAGGTGTAGTACGCGGTACTAGGTCAGAGTGCATAGTGAGTGCAGAGAACAAGAGGTGTAGTGCGTGAAGGGAGCGACATTCGTGAGCACTCACTGCAATAAACATGGTGACTAAATATTGTGAGCAGAGTGGACACGAAATACCTGGTTAGTGTTTGTAGTGAGCAGAAAGTGAAGTTTGCAACACAGGATTCATGGTAGTTGGGCGTGATGGGTGGGATAAATTGCGGTGATGAGTCGGTGTGGCTTTCATTGATATGGGCGTGGGTGGGCGTGGGTGGGCGCGGGTGACGAGCGTGCAGGAAGAGGTAAATAAAAATATGCCTAATGAATATTTTTGTTCCACGAGCTGATGTAAATGCGTTAAGGTGAAGTTTTGTGTTCATTAATGTATTGGAGGGGATATATTGTGTATAGTGTTGCTGTCCAGAATACTATGTATTGTATATTAATGTATAGGAGTGTATAGAACTTGAAAGGGTGTATGAATGCTGTAAAATTGGATAAATACTTATACAAGTGTATAAAGATATTTAGAAATCTAAAGAACTCTAAATGGTGACATGGAAGTTGATTAGTATGATTTGTATGTGTGGTGTATGGTAGTATTGATGGTGTGGGTGATGGCTAAATGGACCTTGTGAGTGATGGTTGTAGGGAAATTTAATGTATTTTATGAATGGTTGTTGGACATTCGTCAGTATACTTTGATTAGTTAACGTTTTGAGGACTGGGTTTGATGCTTGTGATTTTTAAGAGAGAT
Organism: Cherax destructor; assembly: GCA_009830355.1. Classification (NCBI taxonomy): domain Eukaryota; kingdom Metazoa; phylum Arthropoda; class Malacostraca; order Decapoda; family Parastacidae; genus Cherax; species Cherax destructor. The sequence goes on along the minus strand of WNWK01010522.1, from coordinate 39,958 downwards.
TTTTTCGTTTTAAGGCGCTAAGCCCAGGATGTCAATGTTTATTCAACACACACTAACTGAGAGTGATCTCCTATCAGAGTGATCGGTGTTTATTTGTATGTTTTAAAACAACAACTTCCTAAAATATGTTTAGCTATTTTCAGCCTTCTTGATACTTGCTAAGCCAGAAGATAACTTAACAGCATCTTGAGATACACAGCAGAAGGCATCCGAGAATGAGTGTTATCTTTGAGAAAGTTGTGAAACTGTCAACATTACTATAAAAGATTGGCAATCCTTTCAAAGAAGAGTAAGTCGACCTCCTCTTGTTAGAGATTGTCGTGAACTCCATCACTGTTGAAATGTTTGAAACACGTTTCAAGACGAGTCAAGACCATTCCAAGTCATCCATGGAGGCTCTACACAATGAAGACCTGTGTTCATTCTGTCAACCAGTATGTAAAAACATGAGCAAATTGTCGGCGTTCTAAAGAAATGGTAGTGAAAGAATACTGCCACTTATTCTCTCAGTTCTTATCTCATTTACACAACAGACTGCGACGTTCGCAAGTTCTTCTCAAATAATAACCCTCAGCCACTGCCTTCCTTACAATGATAAACTCCACAAATAACATTTCATGACCAGGCCAGAGTAATTTTCCTTCCCAAAGTAAAATTAATTCTGGATCAAGTAAAACAGAACTGACGTTATGACTGATGTGTACAAACAGGTGCTTTAAATCTCAGGAAAGCGAGATAACAGGAACCAACGAAGACAGCAAACTGGAGAAACTTTCTGAGACTGAGAAGACTCCTAGAAAGACTGTTTATCTACTTCTTGCAAACAAAATAAGTGAAATGCGCACAAGTATAGTCGTCGTCACGAAGACAGAAGACACCGATAACAACCAGTTTATCTTCCTAAAAAGTATGACTCTTGCAACGCATGAAGAAGCAGACGCAATGATTTTCATACATACCAGACACACAGCAATGAAAGACATACAACACTGATGTAATCACTGCAATATCTGTTCTGCCATCCCCATGGGAGCTTAGCCATGAGATAATATAAACTGCATTTGGTGAAATAGCACAACTTCGATTGATTCCATTGCATTAGGAAGTTTTTGAAACAGAGCCAGAGATTAGAGCCCCTTTTTCCTAATAATTTAGAGCCTGCGTCCTTGTATCTGCTTTGAATTATAATTAAAATCCATATGACAGAAATGGAATGTGTGTTAAGGTGTCTATAGTGTCAGTGGGACACTATAACATTCACCAAACTCGTTAAGCGTCCACAGATTATTTTTTAAACAAAATTAGAAACTCCAGCTCTTTGCGGCTACCCTGCTGCTACCCTGCGGCTACCCTGCTGCTACCCTGCTGCTACCCTGCGGCTACCCTGCTGCTACCCTGCTGCTACCCTGCGGCTACCCTGCTGCTACCCTGCTGCTACCCTGCGGCTACCCTGCTGCTACCCTGCTGCTACCCTGCGGCTACCCTGCTGCTACCCTGCTGCTACCCTGCGGCTACCCTGCTGCTACCCTGCGGCTGATGATGAGTTGAATATCCCGGAGAAATTTGTGGTGACCATCCATGTGGTGACCATGTAATGATTCGAGGTTGGATCTCTGTGCCCGAGAGCAGAGGTATGTGCCCTCATGGAACATACCTCTAGTCTGGAAAAAGACACTTTTGTACATCTCAGGACATTAGAGGAGACGTTTCCTCACTAGTGGCTTCTTCAGTACTAGTAACGAAACGTTTCCTTTAATAAACGTCTTGAACTGTACATAAGAGTCTTTTTCCACATTTTGTCTGTATCACCACACCATTATTCACGCCTCTGGTGCCAGGCGTGTGGCACTCATCCAAACAAGTGAAGTCCGATAGTTGGCAGTTTCCATACTGCTTACAGTATCTGTATTTCAGTATCTTTATTTCAGTTTATCGGTATTTTATTCCTCTTCCAACAAATTCCGTCTGATTGGGAATGGAATAAGCAAGATGTTACGTGGCCGGAATATTGGACTACCTTTCACCAAGTGTGTCTTCAAGGATGTGCAGCCGGGGGAGTAAACATCGTCACTGTGGTCGCGCATTAAGAGAAACAAATGTGGTTCCCGGGACCAATTTAATTATTCAAATCAAGGAAAAACATAAACATTCGCCTAAACTTCCTAAATATCACTGATTTTTATACGATGAATCACTTTTAGTGAGAAATGGTGTCCATAATGAAGGCACAGCAACCATGAGGTATGGACAGGAACGTTTAAAAAAAAAAAATTTTGATTACATTTGTTCATTGATTAAATTTTTATACTACAACTGTAAATAAAAACAAACACGAAATTAGTGACCAAATTGAAGAAAACATCTCGACGTTTTGAATTTTCAAGAGACTGATTGACTGGATCCCAGGAATGATTCAGTGTTAATATTCTTAGAAATTTTGTTTTTAATTCCTATACATCCATTTTATAATTACTTTCTGTTATCTGATGTCCTTGGTCTCTGCAGAGGGCAGCAAAAACAGTGGGAAATGACTCAGTCCCCGAGGCGACGCCATACACACAATACTGTGTGTGTTTTATTTGCTTGTCGAGGACTGCTTTAGTTTTATCTGTGACAAAATTAAAATCAGTGGCAGTCGTAAGGTGTCAGTCGGGGTTACATGCTTCTGCAAATTTTATGTTTTAATGTGTTTAAAGCAAGTATCCATGAAGTATCCTGAGATACTGGGTTTGTAGATGTGTATAATGGGATAGTTGTTAAGTTTACTGGGTTTGTAGATGTGTATACTGGGATAATTGTTAAGTATACTGGGTTTGTAGATGTGTATACTAGGATAGTTGTTAAGTTTACTGGGTTTGTAGATGTGTATACTGGGATAATTGTTAAGTTTACTGGGTTTGTAGATGTGTATACTGGGATAATTGTTAAGTATACTGGGTTTGTAGATGTGTATACTAGGATAGTTGTTAAGTTTACTGGGTTTGTAGATGTGTATACTGGGATAGTTGTTAAGTTTACTGGGTTTGTTGTTAGGAATAATAGAATTGTTGAGGTGTACTGAGACGGTTGTTAGGTATACTGGGATAGATGTCAAGTGTACTGGGATAGTTGTAAGATGTACTAGGATACTTGTGAGATATACTAGGAAAGTTCTAAGGTGTACGTAGATGATTGTTAGGTATACTGGGATAGTTATGAGGTGTATTGAAATAGTAAAGTATACTGGGATAGTTGTAAGGTATACTGGGGTAGTTGTGAGGTATACTGGGATAGTTGAGGTATACTGGATAGATGTGAGGTATACTGGATAGATGTGAGGTATACTGGATAGATGTGAGGTATACTGGAATATTGAGAGACATTCTAGGATAGCTGTGATATGTACTCTGATGTTTGTAAGGAATAATGGAAGAGTTGTGAAATATCCTGGGATATTTGTGAGGTATACTGGGATAGTTGTAAGGTATACTGAGATAGTTGTGACGTATACTGGGATAATTGTGAGAAGTACTGGGATTATTGTGATGTATAATGGGATAGTTGTGACGTATACTGGGATAGTTTTGACGTATACTGGGATAATTGTGAGGAGTACTGGGATTGTTGTGAGGTGTACCGAAATAACTGTTAAGTATTCTAGGGTAGTTGTGAGTTGTCAAAGGAAGATTCTTCTCCACTTCCAAGGAGAAGAAGCCCTCCGTAAGCCATGCGTGTCGTACAAGGCGACTAAAATACCTTGAGCAAGGGGCTAGTAACCCCTTCTCCTATGTTAATTATTAAATTGGAGAAAAACAAATTTAAAGTTGGGATGCTTGAATGTACTTAGGTAGTGGTAGGGATGATAAAGAATTGGTTGCGAATGTTATGAGTGAAAGAAGCTTGATTTTCTAGCCCTAAGCGAAACAAAGATAAATGGGGTGGGAGAATCTCAGTGGAGAGAAGTAAGTATGATTATGTCAGATGTATCTGAGATAATCAGGACTAAGGAAGGAATAGCGGTAATATTAAATGATCATTTATGTAAACAGAAGGGGTATATAAATGTATACTTTCAATGATTATGTGGATTAAAATAAGAGTGGATTGCGAAAAGTAAATTATACTAAGTGTTTATGTATCTAGGGAAGAAAGCAGTGTAGAAGGGAGAGAAAGATTTTGGTAAGTGTCAAGCGAGTTTTGCATGAAAGTGGGTAAGAGGGTTGAAAAAGTATGTATGAATTATAGGGAAATTAGCATGTTGTGTATACCGAGTAAAGTGAATGCTAGAGTTATTGAAAGAATTAAGGATGAGACAGAAGAACAAGGAAGTTTTACGAAGGTTAGGAGATGTGTAGACCAAGTGTTTACACTGAAGCATATAAATGAACAAAACTTAATAAACGTAAGAAACATTTTGTTGCATTTATGGGTTTGGAAAAGGCATATGATAGGTTGAATAGGGAATCATTGTGGCAGATGCTGCAAGTGTATGGAATAGGTGGTAGGTTACTGAAAGCAGTTAAGAGTTTTTACGAGGATAGTGAGGCTCAGGTTGGGGCATGTATGAGAGGAGATTATTTTCCAGTAAAAGTAGGCCTTAGATAGGGATGAGTGATGTCACCACGGTGGATTAACATATTTATAGATAGAATTGTAGAAGAACTAAACATTAGGGGTGTTGGAGAGATATGCGGGATTAAAAGTTAAAGAATCTAATACAAAGTGGGAGATGTCACAGCGGCAGTTTTCTGCCGATGACACAGTGCTTTTGGGAGATTCGGAAGAGAAGTTGCAAAGGTCTATAGATGACTTTAGAAGGGAAGGAAATTAAAAGAGAGCACAGGAGAGTGCAAGGCGAAGAGAGTAACAAAAAATCTAAAGACTGGATATCAAACTGATATATACTGAAGTAAATGTGTTATCTACAAAAGATGACGAGGACGAAAAAATGGGTGGACACAGACGTATGTGTAGAGACATAGAAATGTATCCATAGAGGCAGAGAGGCAAATGTTCCAGCGTATGCTCTAGTGGTACCTACACTCCTATATGGGTGTGAAGTATGGGTTTTTAACTTTGCAACAAGGAGGAGGAGGAGGCAGTGGAGATGTTATGTTTGAGGGCAATGTGTGGTGTGAATATTATGCCGAAAATTGGTAGCTTGGAGAATAGGAGGTGGTGTGGGGTTACCAAAAGTATTATTCAAAAGGAGGAGGAAGGATTTTTGAGGTGGTCTGAATGACTAGAAAGCTATATAAATCTGGAATGGAGGGAAGAAGGGGTAGGGGGTCACCCTAGAAAAAGGATGGAGGAATTAGCCTGTTGTGTATACCGGGTAAAGTGTATGCTAGTGTTATTGAAAGAATTAAGGATAAGACTCGGTCTCAGACCGGGCCGCGGGGGCGTTGACCCCCGAAACCCTCTCCAGGTAAAATAGGTTTTGTGTGTAAGGGGCTTCGACACCCATGAGACTTGTGTGTACTTATTAGACAGAAGTGGAGGCAAGTGATTTTTTTTCGTAATTTGACATGCTGTTGGAGTGTAAGCAAGGTAACATTAATGAAGGTATTCAGAGAAACCGGTTAGCCGGACTTGAGTCCTGGAGGTGGGAAGTATGTAGAGTGCCTTTACTCTGAAGGAGGGGTGAGGATGTCGCAATTTGGAGAGTCATTTGAACTGTGATGTCAGTAGGCTTATGTCAAGACAGAGACTGAATGAATGGTGAGAGACGACCTTTGTTTATTAAAACAAAATTAAAGTGTCGGACTTGACAGATCCAGAAGAAAGATTACCCCGGAAAAACCACTTGAATTATTATCATTATTATTTGCATAATTATTTGCATTATTATTATTATTATTATATTCATCCTCATTATCATCATCAACGTCATTATCATCGTCCTCATTGTTATCATCATGCTACAGAAGCTAATTTCAAAACAGCCTTGAAAAACTGTGATGGAGAGGTGATGGAGAGGTGATGGAGAGGTGACGGAGAGGTGACGGAGAGGAAGATGCAGCATTAGCGACGTGTCCGTACCGAGGGAACAAAAACATGCAGGCAAAATATAAAAATATTGAAAACACTGGAATTGCCTTGGTTGGCCAGCTATTAAGGAAGGAGAAACATGATAACTACATATGAGACCATAAGGGGAAGCGAGAAAACTGATAATAACAAAACTATCACCCAATGTTATGGGATGGTTAGGACGCTGTAGGTGGCAGAGCAGCATCCTCACTGAGATCCACTAAGACTTGGCCCTCAAAGGCTGGAGTTTTCGTCCTTTGCACTCCAAGAGGAGGCGATTGTCAGCAGTGTACTGACTGGCAGGATGTTCTTGGTCCGTTTTGTGTTTTGAATAAGAGATTAAATTAAAACTATGAGTTTTGTAATGCATGTCGTTGTATCGTTGCGATGTTCTAGCATCAACCTAATGTTGGGAGATGAAACTAACATTTAAAAAACTTCCTCTCTGGCTAGAGTGCCTGGACAACGTATTTTTTTATGTACGTTTAAGTTTTCGTAAGCATTTAAGTAAACATTGTGCGCATTTGCCATTCTAATTACGTAATGTTTTATATTACGGTCATGCAAACAGTTAATATTATTATTTATTATGTATAGTACTGAGTAAGATAAATGTAAATCAACATATTTATGTAAATAATGTACAAGACGAAATTGTTTTGTTTACGGATGGATTCTGGGAGGACCATCTCTTTCTTCTCTCTCTCTCTCTCTCTCTCTCTCTCTCTCTCTCTCTCTCTCTCTCATGAGGGGTCATCTGAGTGGTAATATCTGCACGCCTCTGGCAAGATGGTGACGGAAGGAATGATAGTGAAGGTGTTCTACTCTGGGTCAGACTTCCTCGGTTAGAGTCCACCGGTGTGTTTAAAAAATAACTTTCTATCCTGATAACAATAAATACATAATCAGGCGCAACCCTCCCCCTCCCCCACCCTATATCCATTCCCTTCCCCCTCCCCTCCCCCATACACAGCACCAGTATGGAACCCACACTTAGTTAAGCACGTCAAGAAATTAGAGAAAGTTTGCAACAAGACTAGTCCCGGAGCTAACGGGTATATCCTACGATGAGAGGTTAAGGAAAATCGACCTTATGACACTGGAGGACAGGAGAGATACGGAGGACATGATAACGATATATTAAATACCGAGAGGAACTGACAAGGTGGATAGGGCCGGAATGTTTCAGAGATGGGACACAGCAACAAGGGGTCACAACTGGAAGCTGAAAACTCAGATGAGTCACAGGGATGTTAGGAAGTTTTTCTTCAGCCATAGACTTGTCAGGAAGTGGAATAGTCTGGAGGGTGATGTAGTGGAGGGAAGATCCATGCATAGCTTTAAGAAGAGATACGATAAAGCTCGTGGAGCAGGGGGAGAGTGGACCTAGTGGCGACCAGTGAAGAGGCGTGGCCAGGGACTGTGACTGGACCCCTGCAATAACAAATAGGTAAATTGGTAAGAACACACACACACACACAAGAAGGCGTTCGACACAGTTCCTCACAAGAGGTTAATGCAAAAGCTACAGGATCAGGCACACGTAACAGGAAAAGCACTGCAATGGATCAGAGAATATCTGACATGGAGGCAACAACGAGTCATGGTATGTGACGAGGTGTCAGAGTGGGCACCTGTGACGAGTGGAGTTCCACAAGGGTCAGTCCTGAGACCGGTACTGTTTTTGGTATATGTGAATGACATAACGGAAGGGATAGACTCAGAAGTGTCCCTGTTTGCAGATGATGTGAAGTTAATGAGAATAATTAAATCAGTCGAGGATCAGGCAGGACTACAAAGAGACCTGGACAGGCTACAAGCCTGGTCCAGTAACTGGCTCCTTGAATTTAACCCTGCCAAATGTAAAGTCATGAAGATCGGGGAAGGGCAAAGAAGACCGCAGACAGAGTATAGTCTAGGTGGCCAAAGACTGCAAACCTCACTCAAGGAACAAGATCTTGGGGTGAGTATAATACCGAGCACATCTCCTGAGGCACACATCAATCAGATAACTGCTGCAGCATACGGGCGGCTGGCAAACCTAAGAATAGCGTTCCAATACCTCACTAAGGAATCGTTCAAGACTCTGTACACCATATACGTCAGGCCCAGTCAGGAGGAATAGATAAGGTGGACAAAGACAAGATGTTCCAGAGAGGGGACACATAAACAAGGGGTCACAGTTGGAAGTTGAAGACTCCTATGAGTCAAAGGGATGTTAGGAAGTATTTCTTCAGTCATAGAGTTGTCAGGAAGTGGAATAGCCTAGAAAGCGACGTAGTGGAGGCAGGAACCATACATAGTTTTAAGACGAGGTTTGATAAAGCTCATGGAGCAGGGAGAGAGATGACCTAGTAGCAATCAGTGAAGAGGCGGGGCCAGGAGCTATGAATCGACCCCTGCAACCACAAATAGGTGAGTACAAATAGGTGAGTACACACACACGCACACACACACACACACATGCACGCACGCACGCGAACACCCTGTTCGTAGAAGACGTGAAACTAATTAGAATACAAGCGGACGAGGATCAGGAAAGACTACAAAGGGATCTACAGAGGCTACAAGACTTGTCCAACAAATGGCTCCTGGAGTTTAACCCCACCGAGTGCAAAGTTATGAAACTTGGAGAAGGGCATAGAAGACCGCAGACGGAGTACAATCTCAAGGAAAAGGATCCTGGGGTGAGTATCCTACCGAATACATCCCCCTGAGGCGCACATCAACCAAATAACTGCTGCAGCAATGGGCGCCTGGCAAACCTAAGAATAATGTTTCGACATTTAAGTAAGCATTCATTCAGGACACTGTACACTGTAAGTCAGACCCATATTGGAGTATGCAGCACCAGTATGGAACCCACACCTCGTCAAACACCTCAAGAAATTAAAGAAAGTGCAAAAGTTTGCAGCAAGACTAGTAACGGAACTAAGAAGAATGTCCTATGAGATGTTAAGGGAATTCAACCTGATGACACAGGAGGATATGAGGGATAGGAGGGACATGATAACGACGTATAAAATACTGAGAGGAATTGGCAGGGTGAATAGGGACAGAATGTTTTAGAGATGGGACACAGCAACAAGGGGTCACAGCTGGAAGTTGAAAACTCAGATGAGTCACAGTGATGTTAGGAAGTATTTCTTCAGTCACAGTGTTGCCAGAAAGTGAATCAATCCGGAGAGTGATGTAGTGGAGGAAGGATCCATACATAGCTTTAAGAAGAGGTATGATAAAGCTCATGGAGCAGGGAGAGAATGGACCTAGTAGCGATTAGCGAAGATGCGGAGCCAGGAGCTATGGCTTTACCCCTGCAACCACAACTAGGTGAGTACACACACACAAGATGCATCATGACAGATAGTACACCTGGCCTCTTTCAAGGTACATAATGACAGGCAGGTCCACAGGTGACTAGTTAGACACCTGGCTTACTTCTAGGTACATAACGACAGGTAGTGCCACAGGTGACTACTGACACACCTGGCCTCTTTCAAGGTACATAATGACTGGTAGGTCCACAGGTGACTTCTCAGACACCTGGCTTACTTCAAGGTACATAACGACAGGTAGTGCCACAGGTGACTACTCACACACCTGGCCTACTTCAGCGTACATAATATTAGACAAGTAGTGCCATAGGTGACTACTGACACACCTGGCTTACTTCAAGTTAATGTTAGCCTGGCATGTCCAACAACCACTGCCAGTAAGCCAGAGATAAGAGGCTTGTCTCTGAGTGTTCAGAGTAGAAGCTCAATAAGGAAGTATGAGAGATAAGAGAAGCGAACTTGGACGTCGACCGTGAAGGTGGAGGTGGGGTGGGGAAGGGGAGATAGACCAGAGCAGTGTATTTAAGGGAAGGGGTAGGGTTTTGGGAGGGTGGTGGCAGGGTAGGGTGGAGTGTGATGGATGGTGTGGGAAGGGGGAGGGAGGATTCGGTAGTGAACAGCTGTAAAATATTATCTGGAATCAATTTGCTTAACACACTGTTTCAGTTGATCCTTGTTTAGTCAGTCAATAGCCTCACTTTCTTGTGCTCAATCTGCTGCGCAGGTGTTGCTGGACTGGTGATGGGGATTAGTGCTTAATGTCTGGAAATAAGTTATTATTATTATTTTAGTTATTATTATTGTTGTCATTATTATTATTGCTATTGTTATTATTACTGCTGAAGTTCATGATGGACGTTACACCTAGGAAGTGTGCAACTATTGTAGCTCTTAGAAAACACGCCGAGTATCAGACGGGGCGCTGAAAATTTGAGCCTAGCAAAGTCAGCTGTTGATCGGATTCTGAAGACAGCTGACGACACTGGTGCCTGAGATGCGGCACATTTTGAACTATCTGGGTACAGATCAGTGGTAGTGAGATGGAGCAAAGGCGAGCCTCTTCAGAATTGGCACATTCTGAAGAGGACTCAGTTGAGGCAGAAATTAGCTTACACTGATATAAATGTAAACACAAATGACGCAAGCACTAAAACATCCACCTAAGATGTTTTGGGGTAGTTTTGCGCTAACGGCCCTGGATGGGTTGTTATTGTTGAGGGAATGAACAGTGACAAATACAAGGCAATCCTGGCAACTCATTTGCTGTCCATTGTGGATATAGACTTTCCTGATGGAGAAGGCATTTTCCAGCAGGATCTTGCTCCATGCCACACTTCCAGAAAAATGCTGACATTCTTCAGAGAGAGTGAGCTAAGCGTTATAAATTGGCCTGGAAACTCTTTGACCTCAACCCAGTTGGGCAATAACCAAACGCAGGATCGCGAAACAGTACTGTTCAGCTGTGGAGAAGCTAATTACTGCTGTTGTTAGGACGAAGAACTTGCCAAAATGTGTTCAACAATGGTTGATTCTATGCCAAAGCTTGTAGCAATGGTTATAAAAACAAAGGTAATCATATCTCTTATTAAATCACTTATCTGTCATATCACTGCTGTGTATTTTTCAAATAAACATTAATTTTCCAAGTAAATGTCTTATTTCATCACTGTCCCAATTAATATGCATAATACTGTAGATTATGCATCTCAGTTCTGGTCTCTATACTACAGAATGGATATAAATTTATTGGAGAACATTCAGAGAAGAATGACAAGTTAATCCACTGCATAAGAGGTCTTCCATACGAAGATAGACTGAGAACCCTTAAGTTACATTTTGTTGTAAGTAGAATGAGGGAGACATAATTGAAATGTATAATTGGAAGATATGCATACTCGAAATAATGAATTAAAATTGGATAAGTTTCGGTTTAGAAAGGAAGCAAAAATAGAGTAGTCAGTGAGTGGAACAGTCTGCATAGTAGGATGATTGAAGCTAAAACCTGGAGATACTTTAAATATGAGTTAAATAAATGCATGCACAAAGAAACATTGCAGCCAGCAGGACTTGAACCCAGATCGTTGGGTCTCCAAGAGTGAAGCTAGCGCCGACCTGATGCCTTAAAGCACTCAACTACAGATGCTTATATAACGTTAGGTAGCTTGCTGGACCACAAGCCATGGTGCTCCTAGCCATGTTGCTCCAAGCCATGGTGCTCCTAGCCATGAGGCACACCAGTGAACCTCAACCATGGTCTTCAGCTATTTCATTCTCCTGTATGTTCTCACCATATGGCTTGTTTTGCATTGTTGAGATCGCCTGTTTGCAACTGTATTGCACACACACATGTATGTATATATATTTTATTTTTTTTATTATTAATACACCGGCCGTTTCCCACCAAGGCAGGGTGACCCATACATACATACATACATATATATATATATATATATATATATATATATATATATATATATATATATATATATATATGTGTGTGTGTGTGTGTGTGTGTGTGTGTTACCATTTTGTCCTAGGCACATGTCGATTAGACACTAGGCCTGTTGTATATGCAGTATGTGTGTATGTATGTACTCACCTATTTGTGGTTGCAGGGTCGAGTCATAGCTCCTGGCCCCGCCTCTTCACTGATTGCTACTAGGTCCTCTCTCTCCCAGCTCCATAAGCTTTATCAAACCTCGTCTTAAAACTATGTATGGTTCCTGCCTTCACTACGTCACTTTCTAGGCTATTCCACTTCCTGACAACTCTATATATATATATATATATATATATATATATATATATATATATATATATATATATATATATTATGACTGAAGAAATACTTCCTAACATCCCTTTGACTCATAGGAGTCTTAAACTTCCAATTGTGACCCCTTGTTTCTGTGTCCCCTCTCTGGAACATCTTGTCTCTGTCCACCTTATCTATTCCTCGCAGTATTTTATATGTCGTTATCATGTCTCCCCTAACCCTCCTGTCCTCTAGTGTCGTCAGGCCGATTTCCCTAAACCTTTCTTCGTAGGACAATCCCCTTAGCTCTGGGACAAGTCTTGTTGCAAACCTTTGCACTTTCTCTAATTTCATGACGTGCTTGACCAGGTGTGGGTTCCAAACTGGTGCTGCATACTCCAGTATGGGCCTGACGTATATGGTGTACAGAGTCTTGATGTATTAATGTATCCATGAAAGATTGGTTTTAAGCAAATAATACTGCGACTATCAAGGGATTGAACAGCTCCCGATATTTTAGCAGTCTTCTGGAGAAGACTTGCTAAAATTCCATTATACCTAAGCACTGATGGCCAAGTGAACTAAGGCATTTTGGAATTTTCGCGGGCTTCTCGGGAGGCCTGATAAAATATCGAGGGTTCGATCCCTGGCTAGTCGGGGATCGAATTACTTATATCAAAGTTGAATCTGACGGAATTTTTGATAATTGCCTCGTTACTTTCGTTTAGGCTACTATTACAATATCAGCGCTTGCGGGATTTTTTCTAATGCTATAATATTCAACCTTTCTGACTATGGGTACTGGAATGCCTGGGGGCACTTCCTGTTCCCTCACTCCAGTAAATACATCCTCTGGGATCGTATTAGCTTGGACATCCTCCTTGTTACTGCTACTTTACAAGCTCCTAATGATGTGTTGATTGCAACACGAAAGGCCTAGAGCTATCATTCTACTCCTTCCGTGGTTGTTTTGCATCCTATATCGCTTGGTTTGCGATATTTGCATTATTTATATATTTATATATATATATATATATATATATATATATATATATATATATATAATTCGAAGGAGAGGCTAAATATTCACAAACACTAATCTCAGGCCGAAGAAAAATCAAACCTTATTAGCACAAACCCTTCACAAAATAGTTATTTTACCCTAGTTTCCATTAGTGGTGGTGATGGTGGTATGGTGGTGGTGGTGGTGGTGGTGGTGTCACTGTAAGCTCAGTGATAGTTCATAGGGTAAATATATTTCCTCAGAATTCGTAGATCACATGAAGACAAATTCGATCGATCGACATAAAAAAAAAAATTTCTCTTTTATCATGATTTTCTAGAAATGAGCTCATTTAATAAATTAATTCCTATGTATCATGATATATCATATAGTAAAGTAGATTGTTTTCCGTCACGATAAGATCCATGTGAAGTATAATATTCAACTGTTGTGTACTTTGATATTGTATAGAATCAGCTCAGAGTCGTACGCCTGTTGTCTTTAGTTTGTATAGATGTATGTCGAGACGACATACGCACCGTAGCTGAGCTGTCACTGTAAGCTCAGTGAGAGTTCATAGGGTATAACCGTTTCTGCTCATGTGATCAACCGTTGCAACCGTTAGCCCAATGTCAAAGGTCACCCATGTCAAAGGTCAACCCTTTTGAACGCTTTGAGCCCTGCTCGGGGCAGTGCCTCAGTTACCAACCAGACACAGTGTAGAGAAGACCTAGGCCTGCGACTCTTGAGATTCCACCCTGTCTATTCGACCTTAATACACCAAATTACCATCCCAATCTCGTCTGTTCATTACCCAATCTACGAAAGAACCTCCACGCAACATTGGTGGTGGTGGTGGTAGTGATGGTGGTGGTAGTGATGGTGGTGGTAGTGATGGTGGTGGTGGTGGTAGTGATGGTGGTGGTGGTGGTGGTGATGATGGTGATGGTGCTGGTGATGGTGATGGTGATGGTGGTGATGATGGTGGTGGTGCTGGTGGTGATGATGGTAATGGTGATAGTGGTTGGAGGGTGGTGATGATGGTAATGGTGATGGTGGTGTTGATGATGGTAATGGTGGTGATGGTGGTGGTGGTGATGGTGGTGATGATGGTGGTGATGGTAGTGGTGGTGATGGTGGTGATGATGGTGGTGATGGTGATGGTGGTGGTGGTGGTGATGGTGAAGTGATGATGGTGGTGGTGGTAGTGATGGTGGTGGTGGTAGTGATGGTGGTAGTGGTAGTGATGGTGGTGGTGGTAGTGATGGTGGTGGTGGTAGTGATGGTGGTGGTGGTAGTGATGGTGGTGATGGTGGTTGTAGTGGTAATGGTGGTGATGGCGGTGGTGGTGATGGTGGTGGTTAAGGTGGTGGTGGTGGTGGTGATGGTGGTGATAGTGGTGGTGATGGTGGTGGTAATGGTGGAGATGGTGGATGTATACCTGGAGAGGGTTACGGGGATCAACGCCCGCGGTTGGGTCTGTTACAAAAGACGCGATATCTATTAGAAATAGACATCTCCAGTGAACACTAGAAAGGAGTACTCCTCTAGCATTCAGCCTGTTACTGGGTTTTTGCAACAAAGTCAGTATCCTGGTCCAGTTATCCGACATAATCAATAGTATCGTAGGATTACAACTGAGAGGGTACTAACCAAAGAATTAAATTTAATAAATTTATTAACAAAGATAAAACGTCTAAGGTATCAAAGCAAATCAATTTAAATATAAATTAGTATGTTAATTAGGAGGTTAGCTCCTACACTTCTCTCATAAACAATATTATTGTGCTGAAGGCACATATATCTATAATGGCTCTTATGTACCATCTGGTACAATGTCAGCAATTTACAATAATATTCAGATATATACAAATATGTGTATGTGTGTGTGTGTGTGCTCCAGGTAACTCGTAAGACTCGAACAGTGACCGACTGAACGTCTTCTCATAAGCTAACTTCTCTAACAGGCTATCAGAACAGCTTGCTTGAACAATATAATGACCAATTCGCCGAACAGCAATATAGCAAACAACAGCAACACAGCGTCAGGAACAAGGAGATAGAATAACGACCCTAACTGGGGACCATCAGCAGATCCTCCATAATAGTCACAAAACTCCCTTAATACTGAATCTAAGTTCAGCATAACCAAAATCCCAGACTGTGACGGTGCACAGATGCCACAACGAATTAAGTCAGAAGCTATAGCTAGAGACCTGAGTTATCTCAGAGTGTCAATGTGACAAAACACAGTAAAACGTCGAAATCACTAAGTCTGGGTTATTCTCTGTTAACAGAGTTACACAGAGTCCAGAGAAGTATGTGTCGTCTCACCACCGAACACATACTCTACCAAACAGAGTCTAAAGGACGAGGAAACAAGCAAGAGACAAGAGCGAGGTGCTACTCCAACGAGGGTCAGCAGGGAAAAGAGCGATGAAGGGGGACAGTCACCTCCCACAGGTGTCATCACGTGACTCACATGTGACTGCTGCCCAGCAACTCCAGAGAAGCCGGCAGTATAACAAGCGAAGTGCTTGTTAGCGAGGTAGTTTGCCAACTCCAGGGCAGTTTCAACACTCGAACAAATGAGCACAATAGTGTAAAATGTAACATCCTACCTATTAATATAATAGCTAAGTCAAATAATAATATAAAGCAAGATATTAACGATTTAGCTATTATCGAAAATATCAGCAATATAAAATTATAGGAAAGGGAAATATACATATAATACATCATATCAACATGTATATACATTGTGGCCCATTCTGGTGTCGCAATAGTCTGTGACCAGGCCTCCTGGCGGATCAGGGTCTGATTAACCAGGCTGTTACTGCTGGTCGCACGCAAACCGACGTACGAACCACAGCCCGGTTGGTCAGGTACTGACTTTAGGCGCCTGTCCATCGCCTTCCTGAAGACAGCCAGGTGTCTATTGGTAATTCACCTTATGTATGCTGGGAGGCATTTGAACAGTCTTGGGCCCCCGACACTTATTGTGTTGTAGTGGAATAGTGATGATGGTAGTGATGGTGGCAATAGTAGTGATGGTAATGATGGTGGTGATGAGTAATGGTGGTGAGGGTGGTGATGGTAGTGATGGAGAGTAATGGTGGTGATGGTTGATGTTTTGGGATTCTGGTGATGGTAGTGATGGTGGTGATGGTGAGTAATAGTGGTGATGGTAATGATGGTGGTGATAGTGAGTAATGGAGGTGATGGTTGATGTAGCGGGACTCTGGTGATGGTGATGATGGTCTTGATGGTAGTGATGGTGGTGATGGTAGTTATGGTGGTGATGGTAGTGATGGTGGTGATTGTGGCGAAGGTGGTGATGGTAGTGATGGTTAGTAATGGTGGTGATGGATGATGTAGTGGGATTCTTGTGATGGTAGTTATGGTAGCGATGATAGTGATGGTGGTGATGGTAGTAATGTTAGTAATGGTGGTGATGGTGATGCTGGTAGTGATGGTGGTGATGGTAGTGATGGTGATGGTAGTGATGGTGATGGTAGTGATGGTGGTGATGGTAGTGATGGTGATGGAAGTGATGGTGGTGATGGTGGTGATGGTAGTGATGGTAGCGATGGTGAGTAATGGTAAGGCTGCCAAACACGTGGCTGAACCTGTTACACTAACAGGTGTTCTATTGAAGTGTCGAATAAATTATTTCAATGGCTGGAGTCTCCCACCTCCTCTCTTCTCCCCAGACTTTATGAGACACCTAAAATACCCGCCCTCCTCCGACTCCACCCTCCCTCTTCCTCCAGGACCCATCTCTAGGTCCTCAGATCCTCTTATTTGATTCCCTTCTTAGTCTCAACTCCCAAACTCGAGGATCGACTTTCCTAGTGTCACCTCCATCAAACTCCTTGAGGATCGACCTTCCTAGTATCAATTCCACCAAACTCCTTGAGGATCGACCTTCCTAGTATCAATTCCATCAAACTCCTTTAGGATCGACCTTCCTAGTATCAACTCCATCAAACTCCTTTAGGATCGACCTTCCTAGTATCAACTCCATCAAACTCCTTTAGGATCGACCTTCCTAGTATCAACTCCATCAAACTCCTTGAGGATCGACCTTCCTAGTATCAATTCCTCCAAACTCCTTGAGGATCGACCTTCCTAGTATTAACTCCATCAAACTCCTTAAGGATAACCCTTCCACTTCTTCAACTAATACCCAAGATAAGGGGATGCTGCACTTTCCCCAGCTCTTTTTCCAACATCATTCTCCAAGCTCCAAGGGTGGGGGGGGGTTGTAACATGCTTTTCACCCTCCATCTCATCTCCCAAGCTCACCTTCCAGGAGACCCTAGGTTGATGGGGGAGCAATCTATCCCCCCAGGACATTCTTCAAGCACGTCCTCCAAACTCCCTCCTTTCAACTTTCTCCTTGTAGCAGGAGGGGGAAGTGAGAGAGTAGCCGGAGTGATGGGGTGAGGCAAACAGTGGGGAAAGAGCTATTTTTCCAAGGCCCCTTCATTGGGAAGAGAGTCCGTACAGACAACTTGAATGGCATACACATCGAATAAGTGTACCGGTTAAAAATACAATTTTCAGCAATACAGACGCATTAACACTGTTCCATACATAAGGAAAAAAACTTATTCTTAACCCGGATCATTAAGATAACTTCATTAACTGTTATGATCGATGATATAAGAATTATGAGCCCTCTAGCACTCAAAAATTTAATGATGATTTTGTTGCTACCATTGAGAACTTGCTCGCAGATTAAAGAATATAAAAAGAAAACATTAATCTTTCATAGTAAATGGTAAGAAACATCATGAATACTTACATCATCCACAACTAAACTAATAAGTGTAACTAGAAGGACTGGTAAAGCGTATTGTTAATGTAGAACGCCAGAATTACTCAGAACCTTCCAAGCCGCACTAACAAATGCAAGGAACAGAAAACAAGAACTTAGGCAAAATGAAAAGATACAATCTAAGATATAATTCTGGTGTGTCTGTGGCTAGAATTGGGAATAATATTAGTAGAGAAGTAAATAATGAAACTAAATGCTATTGGAATGCAGTTAGAAGTCTGAGTCGATCTATCACTCACTATAACATGAGCGCAAATAAGTACGTTTATGGAGCAACTTGCAATGTGAAAAGTAACTAGAGTTGTAAAAGCCAGGCTTAGGCTTGGTCACAAGTACTTCTGGCAGTCTGACTGACGCACAGATGATCAAACTAATGGCAGAGTATGTGGTCAGTCCTATGGTCACTTTCTTGACGGTTGTATGCTTCAGTGTCCCTTTATTTAAGAATATATAGATAGTATAATAACCTACTTGATATGTCATGGTATTAAATTAATGAAAATAACCTGACGTATTAAACAAATATCCTAAATTTGCTTGCAACAGATAAGACAATTGTAGATATAAATCTAGATGTATTCCTTTTAATCCTTTTTCGGGTCTAGTTCCTAGGCCTTTTGTGTATCTATATGTTCTTGCGCTACCCTGCGCAGAACTGATATGGGGTACACAATAAACCAGCCGCTCCTGCTGCAAAATCTTAAATCCTTCTTCAGTCCATAACCCTTACACCTTGTTTCTTATTTTTATATCAACAGGAACCTTCACCAGCTGAAGCCTGAGGACCACTCCACGCCACCACCATTCACTCCACGCCACCACCATTCACTCCACGCCACCACCATTCACTCCACTCCCACCACCATCCAATCCACTACCACCCACCCCTTCTCATCACCCTCTCCACTCTCACTGGTCAACCCCAGCAAGGGCCACTCCGTCCACGATCGACCCCCTGGGTGATGGATGATGTTACTGGCTGAGGGAAGAGCATGACAACGATTTGATAGACTGAGTGTTTATCAAACTTGAGACATGATTGCATAGGTGTAGCCTGAAAACCATAGAGTGTAGCCATGATTAACTGCTTGCAGCATGTTTACACTGTGGAACTGCCATGCAACGCAGTGGTAGCCGCTGTGGGGGAACAACTGCCTATGCAGCAGTGGTAGCCACTGTGGGGGAACAACTGCCTATGCAGCAGTGGTAGCCACTGTGGGGGAACAACTGCCTATGCAGCAGTGGTAGCCACTGTGGGGGAACAACTGCCTATGCAGCAGTGGTAGCCGCTGTGGGGAACAACTGCAGCTGGCCGGGATGCCATGCAGCATGGTAGCCGCTGTGGGGAACAACTGCCTATGCAGCAGTGGTAGCCACTGTGGGGGAACAACTGCCTATGCAGCAGTGGTAGCCACTGTGGGGGAACAACAGCCTATGCAGCAGTGGTAGCCGCTGTGGGGGAACAACTGCCTATGCAGCAGTGGTAGCCACTGTGGGGGAACAACTGCCTATGCAGCAGTGGTAGCCGCTGTGGGGGAACAACTGCCTATGCAGCAGTGGTAGCCGCTGTGGGGGAACAACTGCCTATGCAGCAGTGGTAGCCGCTGTGGGGAAACAACTGCCTATGCAGCAGTGTTTCTCGTATCAGAATGCATCAGTTGTTTTCTTATGTTACCTTTAGAGTTAGATTTTGAAGCAGAATTCTTGTTGTTTGATAATGTTTTTAGGTGGGGTGGTTGTGAGAATGTGGTAGGGTTTGTGGTGTAGTGTAACAGGGTGTAGTGGTGCTGTGTAGTGTAACAGAGTGTAGTGGTGTTGTGTAAAGAGGGATGCGTGTGTGCGAAAGGGTGTGTTCGTGCTGTAAAAAAGTTTATGTAAGAGGATACATGTGTGAGAGGGTCTGATGGAGGCATATAAAGTCGGATGCAAGTGTGAGAGGATGTGATGGTACAGTGAGGATGTGATGGTATAGTGAGGATGTGATGGTATAGTGAGGATGTGATGGTATAGTGAGGATGTGATGGTACAGTGAGGATGTGATGGTATAGTGAGGATGTGATGGTATAGTGAGGATGTGATGGTATAGTGAGGATGTGACGGTATAGTGAGGATGTGATGGTATAGTGAGGATGTGATGGTATAGTGAGGATGTGATGGTATAGTGAGGATGTGATGGTATAGTGAGGATGTGATGGTATAGAGAGGATGTGATGGTATAGTGAGGATGTGATGGTATAGTGAGGATGTGATGAGTATGAGTGAGGATGTGATGGTATAGTGAGGATGTGATGGTATAGTGAGGATGTGATGGTATAGTGAGGATGTGATGGTATAGTGAGGATGTGATGGTATAGTGAGGATGTGATGGTATAGTGAGGATGTGATGGTATAGTGAGGATGTGATGGTATAGTGAGGATGTGAGGTATAGTGAGGATGTGATGGTATAGTGAGGATGTGATGGTATAGTGAGGATGTGATGGTATAGTGAGGATGTGACGGTATAGTGAGGATGTGATGGTATAGTGAGGATGTGATGGTATAGTGAGGATGTGATGGTATAGTGAGGATGTGACGGTATAGTGAGGATGTGATGGTATAGTGAGGATGTGATGGTATAGTGAGGATGTGATAGTATAGTGAGGATGTGACGGTATAGTGAGGATGTGATGGTATAGTGAGGATGTGATGGTATAGTGAGGATGTGACGGTATAGTGAGGATGTGATGGTATAGTGAGGATGTGACGGTATAGTGAGGATGTGATGGTATAGTGAGGGTGTGGGGGTCCGTTGTGCCGCTTCAGCGTGTGTTGTTTGGAACTGTAGTTATGTTTCCAGGGATTTTCAGATCCAGGTTCTGCCTCTTAAATGAGATTCAATTACGGAATTCCCAAAGTATATGTCAGATCTGACGTTCAAGGAGCACAACAATGTTATTATCTCAACGGCAAGAAAAATGATTGATTGGATATCTAAAAACCTTCGGAACAAGAGATGCCAAACCAGTGAGAAATACTCTTAGTTCACTCTTTCTCTCTAGGCTGGAATACTTATGTATACTAACAACCCCCCTTCAAGGTAGACGAAATTGCTGGGCTGGAAAATGTACAGAGAACCTCCATTGCTCGTATAAACTCAGCTAAGCACCTAAATTACTGGGAGCACTTGAAGTCCCTAGAACTGTACTCCTTAGAAAGTAGGCGAGAAAGACACATTATAATCTACATCTGAAAGATACTGGGAAGATTGTTTCCAAACCTGCACGACGAAATTACTACTTATGAACACAAGGAGCTTGGCAGACGGTGCAGGATACCTCCAACGAAAAGCAATGGAGAGTTGAGTACACTGAGAGAAA
Source organism: Cherax destructor (assembly GCA_009830355.1). NCBI lineage: Eukaryota > Metazoa > Arthropoda > Malacostraca > Decapoda > Parastacidae > Cherax > Cherax destructor. The sequence goes on along the minus strand of WNWK01010522.1, from coordinate 18,653 downwards.
ACTAAATAAATGTTAATAGTAATTTTCTTTTTTTGTTGTTGTTGCACTATGTAGAGTTTACACTATGTAGAGTTTTCACTATGTAGAGTAACAAATCATATTAAAGTTCATTTTCTACTGATTTCAATAAGACATACAAAGTTCCAAAATAATTATTTGGGGGCAGCGCCCTTGGGGGCATTATTTTAGGTGCATCATATTTCGTTGAATATAAAATTTAAATACATATATCACCTCCTGATAAGGTGACAATGGGAAGGTGAGTCCCCCACACACACCTCCTGACATGGTCGCAACGGGAGCAAGAGTCCCTCTTACCCACCCTTCACTTAATAGATATATTATTAATAAAATAAAAATAAATAACATAATTTTACATTGAGAGGATGGATGCGTGGAGTAGCAGGTGAGGGAGGTAGGTGTTGGAGGGATGGAGGAAGGGAAGGTAATGGGAGGGGTGGTAATGTAATGAAGGTATGCAGGTACCATCAGCAGTGAGGGAGAGAGTCGTGGTAAGGGAGAGCAGGGTTGAGAGTCATAGTGAGGGCAGAAAAAAAGGCAGGGAGGCGGGGTGAGGGTTGTCATGCCTACTATCAGGGTCATATTATTGATTCACCAAACAACAGAATGAGAAGGAAAATACTAGAACTCTGCCATTTAATATACATGACTATGTGGATAAAGGGAGAGAGCAGTCTGGTGTGTCCACATGCTACACCTGCAAGGTTGGAACTCACCTGATCTCACAATCAGGTGCTGATGTCATGACTATATGAGTTATACTTGGCATCTGTCTATAAGAAAGTTTATCAAATACACTCTGGGCGGCTACTACCAGATACACGCACCAAAACATTGTTCATATAAATACTACTGACAGCTCGACTCCACTGCGTTGGTCATCCTCACACACCAGTAACAGAATGCAAGAAGTAATTGCACAAGGCACAACAGAAGGGTCTCTTATTCTTGTTCCTTAAAAAATATATGGCTAGTACTTACCAGCAGAGAACAAGGTCTCTAAAAAAAACTCAAAGACCAAAGGAATTAACTTTATCCTTAAAATAAATTAATAAACAATTTAAAATGCCACAATAAAAAACTCAGGTGACAACAAGGCAACTTTCCAAGAATATTTACCTTTGATATACCTTTGGTGAGTTTCGAGTCTTACTACTCTCGGAGCCCGGCCATGGGCACCTTGATATAAATAGGTTTAGGAAAGTGAATGTTGTCTCACTCAGATTGTAATTTCTGAACAACGTTAGCAAATTAACACAAGTAAATAGCGAAAGAAGCATGGGTTAGCCACAAGCATGGCTAGCATGGGTTAGCCACAAGCATGGGTTAGCCACAAACATGGGTTAGCCACAAGCATGGGTTAGCCACAAGTATGGCTAGCATGGGTTAGCCACAAGCATGGGTTAGCCACAAGTATGGCTAGCATGGGTTAGCCACAAGCATGGGTTAGCCACAAGCATGGCTAGCATGGGTTAGCCACAAGCATGGCTAGCATGGGTTAGCCACAAGCATGGCTAGCATGGGTTAGCCACAAGCATGGGTTAGCCACAAGCATGGCTAGCATGGGTTAGCCACAAGCATGGCTAGCATGGGTTAGCCACAAGCATGGCTAGCATGGGTTAGCCACAAGCATGGCTAGCATGGGTTAGCTACAAGCATGGCTAGCATGGGTTAGCCACAAGCATGGGTTAGCCACAAGCATGGCTAGCATGGGTTAGCCACAAGCATGGCTAGTTAGCATGGCTAGCATGGGTCAGCCATAAGTATGGCTAGCATGGGTTAGCCACAAGCATGGCTAGCATGGGTTAGCCACAAGCATGGCTAGCATGGGTTAGCCACAAGCATGGGTAGCATGGGTTAGCCACAAGCATGGGTTAGCCACAAACATGGGTTAGCCAAAAGCATGGGTTAGCCACAAGTATGGCTAACATGGGTTAGCCACAAGCATGGGTTAACCACAAACATGGGTTAGCCACAAGCATGGCTAGCATGGGTTAGCCACAAGCATGGCTAGCATGGGTTAGCCACAAGCATGGGTTAGCCACAAGCATGGGTTAGCAACAAGCATGGGTTAGCCACAAGCATGGGTTAGCCACAAGCATGGCTAGCATGGGTTAACCACAAGCATGGGTTAGCCACAAACATGGGTTAGCCACAAGCATGGGTTAGCCACAAACATGGGTTAGCCACAAGCATGGCTAGCATGGGTTAGCCACAAGCATGGCTAGCATGGGTTAGCCACAAGCATGGCTACATGGGTCAGCCACAAGCATGGCTAGCATTGGCTAGCCACAAGCATGGCTAGCATGAGCTAGCCACAAGCATGGCTAGCATGGGTTAGCCACAAGCATGCCTAGCATGGGTTAGCCACAAGCATGGGTTAGCCACAAACATGGGTTAGCCACAAGCATGGCTAGCATGGGTTAGCCACAGGCATGGCTAGCATTGGCTAGCCACAAGCATGGCTAGCATGTATCGTGTGGGTCTTGGGAGAGATATATAGGAGGTCAAAGATACTCCTTGTTGGATGGTTATGGTATATTTACAGTAAGTGAAGGAGAGTCCAGCACACCGTCTGTCTCGCCTGTAGGTCTAACGTTAGTGAGGGAGAGTGCCTATGAGAGGCTGTGCACATGCGCTGAGCCTCTGACGTCAGCGGGTACCGTGACGTCACACGCAAAGGGACCAGCTGTATAAAAGGAAAGATACACTTCACAAGTGTATATATGATACTGACACGACACATGAGCTAGCCACAAGCATGGTTAGCATGAGCTAGCCACAAGCATGGTTAGCATGAGCTAGCCACAAGCATGGTTAGCATGAGCTAGCCACAAGCATGGTTAGCATGAGCTAGCCACAAGCATGGTTAGCATGAGCTAGCCACAAGCATGGTTAGCATGAGCTAGCCACAAGCATGGTTAGCATGAGCTAGCCACAAGCATGGTTAGCATGAGCTAGCCACAAGCATGGGTTAATTGTAAAAAAATCCCTAATAAAATAAAAGATCATACTACAAAAAAGGAGGTGCACAAGTGCCATCGTATAATAATAATAATAATAATAATAATAGGAGCAGGTACAACAAAAATGAAATATAACAAAAGCTGGAAGTGAAACAAGCCCTAAACACACACCTGAAAGGACACAAGTAAACACAGAGTCAGAGTGCTCACTTCTAGGTGAAGCCTAAACACAAACTGAACACACATTAGCACTGAAGTGTAACTGAAGTAACCCAAGGGAGAAAAAAAATCACAAAACAGTGCTAAAATAAACTGCACAGTACATGGGTCAGTACACAGTAGAACACTACTTGGCACACAGCTGAATCTAAGTTACTTAATAAAAACAATATAAAACAAATCATTGTAACGGTGCTACTTGTGTTACATAGTGCAATAATAATGACACAGGAGAAGCGGTGAGGAGGTGAGGAAATCCAGGCGGCGAGGCAAGGATCCGGGCGGCGAGGCAAGGATCCAGGCGGCGAGGCAAGGATCCAGGCGGCGAGGCAAGGATCCGGGCGGCGAGGCAAGGATCCGGGCGGCGAGGCAAGGATCCAGGCGGTGAGGCAAGGATCCAGGCGGCGAGGCAAGGATCCAGGCGGCGAGGCAAGGATCCAGGCGGCGAGGCAAGGATCCAGGCGGCGAGGCAATGATCCAGGCGGTGAGGCAAGGATCCAGGCGTCGAGGCAAAGATCCAGGCGGCGAGGCAAGGATCCAGGCGTCGAGGCAAGGATCCAGGCGGTGAGGCAAGGATCCAGGCGGCGAGGCAAGGATCCAGGCGTCGAGGCAAAGATCCAGGCGGTGAGGCAAGGATCCAGGCGGCGAGGCAAGGATCCAGGCGGCGAGGCAAGGATCCAGTCGGCGAGGCAAGGATCCAGTCGGCGAGGCAAGGATCAGTTGGGAACCTTCATGAATCTTATCTCTTCAGTTTCCTCTCCTCAAAACAAAGGAAATATACTCACACCTGGAGACACACATTGGAACGGTGACCAACGGAGGTAGAGGGGTTGCAATGGTTACACAGGGCCACTATAGACTCCATTGGAGCTTCTTACCAGCAACCTTTCTGGAAAAAACAGCTGGGGACTTAGAATGGGATTGGAGGTAGCTTGCTTGACTAGAACTGGAGCTGGGGAAGGAACAATCATGGTAAATATATGGTCATAATAGGAACACAAGCAGAACCACACTGACTTAAGAGATAACACCAACTTTCTGATGTCTGAGCTGGCTTAGTGGCAGCTGGACTGGCTTAACGGTGGCAGAGGCTTGCATCAACCTCTTGAAGAGAGAATTTAGGGCTTTTACAGGGCAGAACAACTATGCAGGTTGACATTCACCCTGTGCCAGACACCAAGGCAAGCCCACACGTTGAAGCAGGCAGTGGCCACCTACAGTGAATGTTATTAATTCTATTAACGCTTCACTATACTTCGGTCGCTGGAACTCCACTAACCACCAATCCGTCGCTCCCACTATCAGAGCATTGCTGTGGGTTCACCAGACAGCGGAAACAGAAAGAAGCTACTTGAGTTCTGCCATTTATTGTGCAAGAGAATGTTGATACAGAGAGAGTAGTCAGGTACGCACACATTTTTACAACTGCAGGGTTTGAACTGACCTGATCTCATCCTTGTACACTGATGTTCAATGGTTATATGAGTCATTTATGGCATCTGCCTATAAAAATGATTATTTAATACACTCTAAATGGTTACTAACTAATGGACTACCAAAACAAAATTATTTATACCAACACTACTGACAGGGAGAGCAGGGTGTGGAGGCGTGGTAAGGGAGAGCAGGGTGGGGAGGCGTGGTAAGGGAGAGCAGGGTGGGGAGGCGTGGTAAGGGAGAGCAAGGTGGGGAGGCGTGGTAAGGGAGAGCAGGGTGGGGAGGCGTGGTAAGGGAGAGCAGGGTGGGGAGGCGTGGTAAGGGAGAGCAGGGTGGGGAGGCGTGGTAAGGGAGAGCAGGGTGGGGAGGCATGGTAAGGGAGAGCAGGGTGGGGAGGCGTGGTAAGGGAGAGCAGGACAGGGTGACACATGCTTGAGGCTTCGTACAACTACACCACATATGGTAGACAATATTTGTACAGCAAACCTTCGTTTATTGACAACTTTTCGTTTTAAATAGATTGATCTAGCTATGTTTACAGCAAAACATCGAATTTAAATATAGGATCAGCGTCCTTCTATCATCTACGTTCAGCAAGGATCACAGCGTCCTTCCGTCATATGTTCAGCAAGGATCACAGCGTCCTTCTATGTGTGGGTTCTTGGGAGGTAATGGAGGTCGTAGTGAAACACACTAGTAGTTGGTAATGGATATATTGACTTAGTCTGCGAGGGAAAGTAACCAGCCGTACCTGTTCTGACCTAGGCCTGTCGTCGAATGAGGGAGGATGCCTGAGGCTCCGCGCACACATGCGCGGGACTCGTGACGTCACAGGTTGAAAGGGAGCCTAACTATAATATAGCTGGTACCATGATATACTACACAAGTATAATACATAGGAGGATCATTACACTACTGACACTTCCATCATATGTGTATATCGTGTATATCGATATCTATTTATGTCGTCGTGCAGGCCGTGAATGAAATGATAAGGCTTCGGAGGTTTCTTACTTTATTTGGGGTATGGGTACACAGGCTGTGTGTTTGTGACCAGGCCCCAAGGGGCCATGCCCAAGGGAGAGAGAGACGGATCAGTAAGGCCTGTTGACTGAGTGATGCCTGGACGCCAAGCGAGGGAGAGACAAGTGTGGGCAGGCTGAAGTGGGTATGCCCACCAGGCTTACAGCTTACATATGATCGGCAGGCAGACAGCATAGGCTGTCTATGCAGACAGTACAGGCTGTCTACATCGCTCGGCCACCTACCCATGGTCGACCCTGACCATGACTGGCAGTAAAAAAAATCTTGGTCTCTCTCTCACCAGAACAGGGCACAGAACACGAAAGAAAATAGTACATACATATACATATGGACATGGAAAAAAAAACTTCCTTCAGAGAGGGAAGAAAAAAAAAAGGTGTGCTTTGTGGTCTAAGGCAGTGAGCGTCAAGGAGCATCACTGCATGCATTCCTGCATCTGGACAGATACTGCAACACAGGAGACATCTCTGCAGCTGAGCTGTGACGTAACAGTGTACGGTCTCCTCTGGGACGGTGAAGCAGTCATCGTAGTAGTTGCTGCAGGGTTCTCTCAACCTGGGGCACAACCTGCTGGTGCCCTCCAGTGAGGCGTCGTCAGTAGTCGCAACTGGACAGGACTTCTTTAGGCAAGTGACTCAGGAGGACATTTCTCGACTGGTACTGTCGCTGCTGCTGTCACTGCTGGCGAGTGTGGAGTGAGTCATGGCAGAGACGACTCGGCAAAACATCTGGAGGTCGTAACAGCATACACCTTGCTGCAGTGAGTGGGCTTTCAGTCAAAGTGACATCAACTTTGTGCAGGCTGTTCACTGAAGCTGTGACACGAGGCTGACAGTCGCCTGCCGACAGGCCTAACTGCGGTTTGACGAGTGTCATCCTCTCCACAGTTGAAGTTACAGCAGAGGACAGTCTAAGCATCCCCAGACTGGTTGTCTACAATAACTGCAGTCTGACGGTCAGAAGGCGAAGTGGAACGGGTCTCGATGGGAGAATCGTCGTGGGTACGATTCAGCAGAGGCAAAAACTCTCACCAATAATGAAAATAAAATGCTCACTGTGAAAACTACAGCACTCGTGATGTTGTGAGGTGATGTCATGGGGGGACATCGTGGGTGACGTCAGCAGACATCGCGAGGTGACGTCGTGATGGATGTCATGGGGTGACATCGCGAGTGATGTCAGCAGACATCGCGAGGTGACTTCCTGGAGTAATGTTGTGATGGATGTCATGGGGTGACATCGCAAGGGACGTCAGGCAGACGTCCAGTGTGACGTGAAGTCGGGCAGCATCGTGAGTGACGTCAGCAGCTCGGTGACATCATGGGTTGATGCGGCAGCAGGCCACGGCATGTGGCTTGGGACATCTGGCTTGGTAACCCACATGGCTTGGTCACACCTGACGTGGCTTGGTGATCACGTGGCTTCGAGTGGCCTCGGGCACTTGGATACACAGCTCTGGCAAGAATTCACACGGAATTCAGAAACACAGCAGAGAGAGAGAGTGAGACGGTGAGTGGTGGCGTACACTAGGGCGAGCGTTTATGGAGAGACAGGACCGCATGCCTTCTCACCTCACCCATACACGAGGGAGACACCCACACTAGATGCTGAAATCACCACAAACTCACCTCTGAATTGCTGAAATAGCTGTGCTGAGCTGAACAACAACAGCAGAACATGCTTGAAAGACTGAGCACATGACTGAGAAACAGCGTGGGAAGCTGTGGCGTGAAGTCAGTGATGCCATTTCTCAGAGAATTAGACAAATTTCGGCCTGGATCCTGCTTGTACCTGTGTCTGGATGCCGAGATTTGCAGACATGACATCAGGATAACTTGTTGAGAAATGGATGCTTCTTGTGTAGGGTGATGAAGTGAAGATGACTTCATTCCTCTTCCTTCCCTCCTCAAACACAACTGCTGCGACCACCACTGTCCACCATTTATATCAATATCTATTTGTTTATGTCGTCGTGCAGGCTGTGAATGAAATGATAAGGCTTTGGAGGCTTCTTACTTTATTTGTGGTATGGGTACACAGGCTGTGTGTTTGTGACCAGGCCCCAAGGGGCCATGCCTGAGGGAGAGAGAGACGGCTCAGTAAGGCCTGTTGACTGAGTGATTCCTGGACGCCAAGTGAGGGAGAGACAAGGGTGGGCAGGCTGAAGTGGGTATGCCCACCAGGCTTGCCCTCTGGTGGAAACTATGGGAACTAGCCATGTAGGCTTACAGCTTACATATGCTCGGCAGGCAGACAGCATAGGATGTCTATGCAGACAGTACAGGCTGTCTACACGTTCAGCAAGGATCACAGTGTCCTTCCGTCATATGTTCAGCAAGGATCACAGCGTCCTTCCCTCATACGTTCAGTAAGGATCACAGCATCCTTCCATCACACGCGTTCAGCAAGTTTTGCCTCTCAAATGTACATAACCTGGTATAAAGTGAGGCACTTTAATTCAGTATAGAAACCTGCATTATCTATAATGTTTGCATACTACATATATAAGTGTCTCAGTTTATTTCAACTTGCAAGAACTTACATACCTTTCTACTTACAGCACAGGACTTGTTCATACGAACCATACCACAGGTGGGGTTAGATCCCGCGATCAGAGAGTCTCAAAACTCCAGACTGTGGCGTTAGCCAATGGACCAGCTAGCTGGTTTGTTTGCAACTTGTATTCATCTGTTTGTAATTACCCATTTGCAGCTACAAAGCTCGTGGTGTCCCGTCTTCAATAATTTGTTAATCATATATATTTATAAATACACACACACACACACAGCCCCGGTGGCCTGGTGGCTAAAGCTCTCGCTTCACGCACGGAGGGCCCGGGTTCAATTCCCGGCAGGGCGGGAACATTTCGATGTGTTTCCTTACACACACACACACACACACATACATACAACAGGCCTAGTGTCTAATCGACATGTGCCTAGGACAAAATGGTAACTAACACACACACACACACACACACACACACACACACACACATCAATATATATATATATATATATATATATATATATATATATATATATATAAATCAATATCAACACTGCTGTTGAGGGGGTTCTTGCGTAGATTTGGTAATATATTAAAGATGAGCTTGGTATAGTAGCATTTAATGAGGCATTAGATATATGGGAGCCGAGAGCCTAGGCCTATGTCTGTCTGCACTGCCTATCTCGGTGGAACTGCCCGCTAGTCGTCCCAGCACTCGGGCATTCAAAAAGGGGTGGCCTATGATTGGCTAACGAAAGATCACATGGTGATCACGTGAACAGCTATGGTATAGCCATTAGAAATATGAACCGTAAACTGTGACTAGCCAAGGATTCGAACCCATGCTGCTTTGGCCCGCCTCGTGGTGAGGGAAAACTCATGACGCTCTAATCCACAGGACCACGCAATCCCACAAGAACCAAGCACCCAGCCAAGCTAGGTGTTACCCTTGGTCAGAGGACATATGGTGGGGTGGGTGCCTCTGAGCTAATTTCATTCTCCTCCCCGTTTGGTGCACTAGCCTCAACGAGCAGTGCTTTGTTCTTGTAGGATTGTATGGTCCTGTGGGTTAGAGCGTCATGGGTTTTGCTCACCACGAGGCGGGCCAAAGCAGCATGGGTTCGAATCCTTGGCTAGTCGCAGTGTTGTTATTGATCAATATATATATATATATATATATATATATATATATATATATATATATATATATATATATATATATATATTGTTGTGTGTGTGTGTTAGTTACCATTTTGTCCTAGGCACATGTCGATTAGACACTAGGCCTGTTGTATGTGTGTGTGTGTAACGAAACACTTCGAAATGTTTCGGCCCCGCCGGGAATTGAACCCGGGCCCTCCGTGCGTGAAGCAAGAGCGCTAGCCACCATGCCATCGGGGCGTGTGTGTGTGTGTGTATGTGTGTGTGTACTCACCTAGTTGTACTCACCTAGTTGTGGCTGCAGAGGTCGGGTCATAGCTCCTGGCCCCGCCTCTTCACTGGCCTCTACTGGGTCACTCTCCCTGCGCTACGAGCTTTATCATACCTCTTAAAGCTATGAATGGAACCTGCCTATACTACATCGCTTCCCAAACTATTCCACTTCCTGACCACTCTGTGATTCATCTGAGTCTTCAACTTCCAACTGTGTCCCCTTGTTGCTGTGTCTCATCTCTGGAACATTCTGTCTCTGTCCACCTTGTCAATTCCTCACAGTATTTTATATGTCGTTATCATGTCCCCCCTTATCTCTCCTGTCCTCCAGTGTCGTCAGGTCGATTTCCCTTAACCTCTCCTCGTAGGCCATACCCCTTAGCTCCGGGACTAGTCTTGTTGCAAACCTTTGCACTTTCTCTAGTTTCTTTACGTGCTTGGCTAGGTGTGGGTTCCAAACTAGTGCTGCATACTCCAGTATGGGCCTAACTTAAACAGTGTACAGGGTCCTGAACGATTCCTAATTAAGATGTCGGAATGCTGTTCTTAGGTTTGCTAGGCGCCCGTATGCTGCAGCAGTTATTTGGTTGATGTGCGCCTCAGGAGATGTGCCTGGTGTTATACTTACCCCAAGATCTTTTTCCTTGATTGAGGTTTGTAGTCTCTGGCCCCCTAGACTGTACTCCGTCTGCAGTCTTCTTTGCCCTTCCCCAATCTTCATGGCTTTGCACTTGGTGGGGTTGAACTCCACGAGCCAATTGCTGGACCAGGCTTACAGCCTGTCCAGATCCCTTTGTAGCTCTGCCTGGTCCTCGTCCGATTGAATTCTCATCAACTTCACATCATCTGCAAACAGGGACACTTCGGAGGCTATTCCTTCACTGTGGAACCCCACTCGTCACCGACGCCCACTCTGACAGCTCGCCACGTACCACGCTTCCCAAACTATTCCACTTCCTGACCACTCTGTGACTGAAAAAATACTTCCTAACATCCCTGTGATTCATCAGAGTGTACTCACCTAGTTGTACTCACCTAGTCATAGCTCCTGGCCCCGCCTCTTCACTGGCCGCTACTGGGTCACTCTCCCTGCGCCATGAGCTTTATCATACCTCTGCTTAAAGCTATGTATAGAGCCTGCCTCCACTACATCGCTTCCTAAACTATTCCACTTCCCGACAACTCTGTGACTGAAGAAATACTTCCTAACATCTCTGTGATTCATCTGAGTCTTCAACTTCCATCTGTGTCCCCTTGTTGTTGTGTCCCATCTCTGGAACATTCTGTCTCTGTCCACTTTGTCAATTCCTCTCAGTATCTTATATGTTGTTATCATGTCTCCCTGTCTCTCCTGTCCTCCAGTGTCGTCAGGTCGATTTCCTTAACCTCCCTCGTAGGACATACCCTTAGCTCCGGGACTAGTCTTGTTGCAAACCTTTGCACTTTCTCGAGCTTCTTCACATGCTTGGCTAGGTGTGGGTTCCAAACTGGTGCTGCATACTCCAATATGGGCCTAACGTACACAGTGTACAGGGTCCTGAACGATTCTTTATTAAGATGTCGGAATGCTGTTCTTAGGTTTGCTAGGCGCCCATATGCTGCAGCAGTTATTTGGTTGATGTGCGCCTCAGGAGATGTGCCTGGTGTTATACTCACCCCAAGATCTTTTCCTTGATTGAGGTTTGCAGTCTCTGGCCCTAGGCTGTACTCCGTCTGCGGTCTTCTTTGCCCTTCCCCAATCTTCATGACTTTGCACTTGGTGGGGTTGAACTCCAGGAGCCAGTTGCTGGACCAGGCTTGCAGCCTGTCCAGATCCCTTTGTAGTTCTGCCTGGTCCTCGTCCGATTGAATTCTTCTCATCAACTTCACATCATCTGCAAACAGGGACACTTCGGAGTCTATTCCTTCCGTCATGTCGTTCACAAATACCAGAAACAGCACTGGTCCCAGGACTGACCCCTGTGGAACCCCGCTCGTCACCGGCGCCCACTCCGACACCTCGCCACGTACCATGACTCGCTGCTGTCTTCCTGACAGGTATTCCCTGATCCAATGTAGTGCCTTCCCTGTTACCCCTGTGTGTGTGAGTGAAATTTTTATTCGATGAATCACATCCAACTTCTTCATTTCAATTTCTTGTGTTGGTGTATCAATGGTGTCATGGATAGCGAAGGCTTTGATGCTATAGAGAGCAGCTGGAGCTATTCTGGCTCGTCACATCCTGGTGCTATTTACAAACATGGTTGTTATTCTCCGTGCTGTCCTGCCCTCTTGATTCTATTTACAGTTAGATTTTTCTTTGGAGTGTCTGCTGGCGAAGGTGGGTGCTGTCACAACGCTATAATCAGCAGCTGCGAAGACTCTGCTGATTTATTCCTGTACGTCTGGTGCATCATATGACGATAGTGTACGTGTTTGTTTGTGTGTGTACTCACCTAGTTGTGGTTGCAGGGGTCGATTCACAGCTCCAGGCCCCGCCTCTTCACTGGTTGCTACTATGTCACTCTTCCTGCTCCATGAGCTTCATCATACCTCTTCTTAAAGCTATGTATGGATCCTGCCTCCACTACATCACTTCCCATTCTATTCCACTTCCTGACAACTCTGTGACTGAAGAAATACTTCCTAACATCCCTGTGATTCATCTAAGTCTTCAACTTCCAATTGTTGCTGTGTCCCATCTCTGGAACATTCTGTCTCTGTCCACCTTGTCAATTCCTCTCAGTATTTTATATGTCGTTATCATGTCCCCCCTATGTACTCACCTAATTGTACTCACCTAATTGTGGTTGCAGGGGTCGATACTCAGCTCATGGTCCCGCCTCTTCACTGATCGATACTGGGTCCCCTCTCTCCCTGCTCCATGAGTTTTATCATACCTCGTCTTAAAGCTATGTATGGTTCCTGCCTCCACTACATCACTTGCTAGACTATTCCACTTCCTGACTACTCTATGGCTGAAGAAATAGTTCCTAACATGTGTGTGTGTTAGTTAGTTACCATTTTGTCCTAGGCATATGTCGATTAGACACTAGGTCTGTTGTATGTGTGTGTGTGTGTGTATGTGTGTGTAAGGAAACACTTCGAAATGTTTCCGCCCCGCCGGGAATTGAACCCAGGCCCTCCGTGCGTGAAGCGAGATCTTTGAGCCACCAGGCCACCGGGGCATATATGTACTCACCTAATTGTACTCACCTAATTGTGGTTGCAGGGGTCGAGACTCAGCTCCTGGCCCCGCCTCTTCGCTGTCTGCTACTGGGTCTCTGCTCTCCCTGCTCCATGAGCTTTATCATACCTTGTCTTAAAACTATGTATGGTTCCTGCCTCCACTATATCTTTCTCTAGTCCATTCCACTTCCTGACTACTCTGTGGCTGAAGAAATGTTTCCTGACATCCCTTTGACTCATCTGAGTCTTCAGCTTCCAGTTGTGTCCCCTTGTTTCTGTGTTCCCTCTCTGAAACAACCTGTCACTATCTACCTTGTCAATTCCCGCAGTATTTTGTATGTCGTTATCATGTCTCCTCTGACCCTTCTTTCCTCCAGTGTTGTTAGTCCTATTTCCCTCAACCTTTCTTCATAAGACAGACCCTGAGTTGTGGAACTAACCTTGTCGCAAACCTTTGCACTTTCTCTAGTTTCTTGACGTGCTTGACCAGGTGTGGGTTCCAGACTGGTGCTGCATACTCTAGTATGGGCCTGACGTATACGGTATACAGTGTCTTGAACGATTCCTTGTTAAGGTAACGGAACGCTAATCTTAGGTTTGCCAGTCGCCCATATGCTGCCGCGGTTATCTGGTTTATGTGTGCTTCCGGAGACGTGCTTGGTGTTATACTCACCCCAAGGTCTTTCTCCTTTGATGAGGTTTGTAGCCTTTGTCCACCTAGCCTGTACTCTGTCAGCGGTCTTCTTTGCCCTTCTCCGATCTTCATGACTTTGCATTTGGTGGGGTTAAATTCGAGAAGCCAGTTGCTAGACCAGATGTCAAGCTTGTCCAGGTCACTTTGAAGTCCTGCTTGGTCTTCATCCGATGTGATTCTCCTCATTAATTTCACATCATCTGCGAAAAGAGACACTTCTGAGTCTATCCCATCCGTCATGTCATTCACATATAGCAAGAATAGCACTGGTCCTAGGACTGACCCCTGCGGTACACCACTCGTCACAGGCGCCCACTGTGATACCTCATCACGCACCATGACCCGTTGTTGCCTCCTGTGAGGTATTCCCTGATCCATTCCAGTGCCCTTCCTGTTATACACGCTTGGTCTTCCATCTTTTTACTAATCTCATGTGAGGAACTGTGTCAAAGGCCTTCCTGCAGTCCAAGAAAATGCAGTCAACCCACCCTTCTCTCTCTTGCCTTACCTCTGTTACTTTATCATAGAACTCCAGGAGGTTTGTTACACAGGATTTGCCTTCCCTGAAACCGTGCTGTCTGGCGTTGATTAACCTGTTCTGCTCCAGATGCTCCACCATTCTTTTTCTGATGATTTTCTCCAAGACTTTGCACACTATACACGTAAGTGACACCGGTCTGTAGTTTAGTGCCTCTTTTCTGTCTCCTTTTTTAAAGATGGGGACTACGTTGGCCTTTTCCATATCTCAGGTAGCTGCCCAGTTTCAAGGGATGTGTTGAAAATTTTGGTAAGTGGCACACTCAGAACCTCAGCTCCTTCCCGAAGGACCCATGGTGAGATATTGTCCGGACCCATTGCCTTTGAGGTATCAAGGTCACTGAGTAACTGCTTCACCTCCCCCTCAGATGTGTGTATTCCCTCCAGCATTCGATACATCCCTTGTTGGTGATGCACCCTGTCCTGTCTACCCAACTGCCTCCCTTCCTCCACTGTGAATGTATGTATGTGTGTGTGTGTGTGTGTATACAGTGGTCCCTCGACTATCGGTCATAATCCGTTCCAGGAGCTAGACCTTAACACGAATTACTCGAAACTCGAAACCTTATTTCCCACAAGAAACAATGTAAATCCTATTAATCCGCTCCACCCAAAAATATTCACCAAAAATTAATTTTTTTATAGAATAAATACTATAGTTTTACATACACAAAACAATTATAAACTAATAAATTTAGAATTAAACATTTAAAATAACATTTACTTACCTTTATTGAAGAGAGTTGCTGGCATCTGGAAGATAGGGAGGAGGACAGGGGGAGGGGTTAGTGCTTGGAAGGGGAATCCATCTCCAAAAACTTCAGGTAACAAGTCCTTATCTGGGGTTACTTCCCTTCTTTTTCTTTTAATGCCACTAGGACCAGCTTGAGAGTCACTGGACCCCTGCCTCGAGAAATAACTCTCAAGAATGCTCTGTTTCTGGCGCCTCTTTAACATTTTCCTGAAGTGCAACATGGCTCTGTCACTGAACTGGTTGCAGAGATGGCTTATTTCAGCTTGCTCAGGGTGGTGTTTTTCAACAAATGTCTGCAACTTAGTCAACATTTCCATAATCTCTGAAGAAGGCAGCTCACCCTGTCCATCCTCCTGTGAATCAATTTCCTCTTCTGTCGTCTGATGCTGTTTCTGATGAAGCTCTTTCAGCTCTTCAGTGGTTAGGTCTACCCTGTGCTCCTCCACCAACTCTTCCACATCCTCACCAATCACCTCCAACCCCAGGGACTTGCCCAATGCCACAATATCTTCCACAACAGGCACAGGGTCGTCAGCCTCAAATCCTTCAAAATCCCTTTTTTTCAACACAATCCGGCCACAGTGGTCTCCAAGCAGAGTTCAAAGTCCTGGAAGTCACTTCCTACCAAGCCTTACCTATAAGGCCTATGCAATGGACGATATTGAAGTGATCTTTCCAGGACTCTTTTAGGGGCAACTCAGTGTTCGAGGTCACTTGAAAGGACTTTTCAAACACTGCTTTTGTGTAGAGTTTTTAGAAGTTAGAAATGACCTGCTGGTCCATGGGCTGGATGAGAGGAGTGGTGTTAGGAGGCAAGAACTTCACTTTTATAAAACTGAACTCATCAGGCAAATAGTCTTCCAAGTTGTGAGGATGAGCAGGATCATTGTCCAGTAGCAGGAGGCACTTGAGTGGCAATTTCTTTTCCAGGAGGTATTTCTTCACACTAGGGCCAAACACTCCAGTGAGTGTGTGTGTGTGTGCGTGTGTGCTTGGAAGAATAAGAGAGAGAGAGAGAACAATCTATGTAGCAACACTTTATGCAAATCTCTAAGTGAATATAAACCAAGTCTACGGATGGGCCACAGTCCCATCCGAAGACTTGTGACAATGTCAGAGAATCTCACTTTCAAAGATCACTACAATGTCTCTATCACATATGCTAGGAAAATGATAGGATGGATAAAGAGAACCTTCAAAACAAGGGATGCCAAGTCAATGATGATTCTCTTTAAACCACTTGTTCTCTCTAGGCTGGAATATTGCTGTATACTAACGGCCCCTTTCAAGGCAGACGAAATTGCAGATCTGGAGAATATAGAGAACTTTCACTGCACATTTAATTACAATAAAATACCTAAATTACTGGGAACGTTTAAATTACCTTGACTTGTACTCCTTGGAACGCACGCGAGAAAGATACATCATAATTTACACCTGGAAAATACTAGAGACATTAGTCCCAAATCTGCACTCAGAAATCACTCCTTACGAAAGCAAACGATTCGGCAGGCGGTTCAACATCTCCCCAATGAAAAGCAGGGTTGCCATTACACTAAGATATAACACAATAAGTGTCAGGGGCCCAAGACTGCTCAACTGCCTCCCAGCATACATAAGGAAATTACCGAAAGAGCCCTAGCTATCTTTAAGATACCTAAAGTCAGTACCTGATGAACTGGGCTGTGGTTCGTTCGTTGGATTGCGTACAGCCGGTATTAACAGCCTTATTGATCAGTCCCTGATCCACTGGGAGGGTCTGGTCATGGACTGGGCAGCGGGGGCGTTGCCCCCCGGAACACCCTCCAGGTAGGTAGTTTCTACCCTTTTCTATTATAAGAGTTACATAGTGGGAGCAAAGGGTAAATATGTTCCATATCATATTCCATCATACAGGACAAATCTCATACATAATATTGAAATTTGTTAGCCTAAGCTGGGAGACTTCAGTAGAGCAATGAAGATATGGTCAAGCATTCCATCAAAGATTCATCAGCTACTGCAACTTCAGTGGTTATATTTTGGCAGAGATAATGATTCTATTATTTGTAAATAACCATCTCTAAGGATGACCTGTCATACACAGTAAAAATAATTATTTTATGACGTTATTTCCATTATCACAGAGAAGGTATGGAATAAAGACACTGGTAGCAGAGGATCTTTTTAATACGACGTTTCGCTCAAGGTTGGGCTTTATCGAGTACACTGGAAACAATACAAAGTTTTATAAGGCATACCTCCACCATGAACTCAGGCTCGGAGAAAGACATGTCACATATAAGGTAATTGAGAGAGCAAGTTACAAATTAGATTATAAAGTGGGAGATCAAGTCTGGTGGGAGCAGTGGGTGGGAGTAATTACAAGTTTATTATGTCAGTTATATTAATCATGAACAATGTGGGTAACAGGTTCAGCCAACACGTACAATACATTGTTTTTCTCAATGGTTATGGTGAAGTGCATCACTACTGCTTTCAAAATTATGCGTCCAGCTGTGTCCATCTCGTAGTGTATCAACTCTGCTCTTTTTCCAGCTCAAGAGAATGAAGGGTACAATGGCCTCTATATGTATTGTTAGTTTTATCCCTCCCGGTGGCGTATTTATGTTCGTGAAGGAGTGTCTGAAGGTGTCTGCCAGTCTCCCCGACATAGAATTTATCGCATCCACACACGGTATGTTTTATGCTCCAGCTGTGCAAATACTGTAGGTCTGACTTCTGGGTTTAGGGCTTCTGGTTATCTCCTTTATAGTTTTGGCAGTAAGGACTACTACATCCACACACACATAAACACACACTCACACATACACCTAACACACATACACCTAACACACATGCACCTAACACACATACACACACACACACACACACCCAGAGGCAAAGGTTTAAATGGGAAGGCCAGAAAGAGCCCCTGGTTTACCCAAAGGTGCAGGGAGGCAAAGACTCAGAGTATCAGAGAATGGAAACGGTACAGAAGGCAAAGAACCCAAGTAAACAAAGAGATTAGTAGAAGAGCTAGAAACGAGTATGCACAAGTACGGAGGGAGGCCCAGAAACAGTACGAAAACGACATAGCATCGAAAGTTAAGTCCGACCCGAAACTGATGTTCAGTCACATCAGAAGGAAGACAATAGTCAAGGACCAGGTGATAAGGCTGAGGAGAGAAGATGGGGAACTCACAAGAATGATCAAGAGGTATGTGAGGGCTCAACTTGAGGTTTAAGGAAGTATTCACAATGGAGGAAGGAAGGCAGCTGGGTAGACAGGACATGGTTCGTCACCAACAAGGGATGTACCAAGTGCTAGAGGGCATACACACAACTGAGGAGGAAGTGAAGCAGTTACTCAGTGACCTCGATACCTCAAAGGCGATGGGTGATGGGTCCGGACAATATCTCCCCGTGGGTTCTTCGGGAAGGAGCTGAGGTACTGAGTGTGCCACTTACCATAATATTCAACACATCCCTTGAAACTGGGCAGCTACCTAAGGTATGGAAGAAGGCCAACGTAGTCCCCATTTTTAAAAAAGGAGACAGAAAAGAGGCACTAAACTATAGACCGGTGTCACTTACATGTATAGTGTGCAAAGTCCTGGAGAAAATCATCAGGAAAAGAATGGTGGAACACCTTGAGCGGAACAGGATAATAAACACCAGACAGCACGGATTCCGGGAAGGCAAATCCTATGTAACAAACCTCCTAGAGTTCTATGATAAAGTAACAGAGGTAAGGCAGGAGAGAGAAGGGTGGGTTGATTGCATTTTCCTGGACTGCAGGAAGGCCTTCGACACAGTTCCTCACATGAGATTAGTAAAGAAGTTGGAAGAACAAGCAGGTATAACAGGAAGGGCACTGGAATGGATCAGG